>JAGDQP010006563.1:53823-67018 GCA_022664845.1 Lepisma saccharinum | reverse complement strand
CACTGTTTATTTTTTTGAGTTTTATATTTTTTTAAATAGCATATGAAATAAAAATTAATTGTATTTTGTATATTTTACATATAAAATCATTATAAAAGAAAAAAAACACAAAATTGTAAAAATACAAACAAAAATACTACAATTCTATAATTCATATGCTATTTAAAAAAATATAAAACTCAAAAAAATAAACAGTGCCAAAAAAGTGTATCTTAAACAACAACAAAAAAAAAAGCCATGTCACAAACAGTAACCTTTATATAAAAATGTTTAAAAAACACATTAATTTTCATTTTCATTCAACACACACATCAAAGACAACATGTTCCATATAAATAAAACTGTCACTTTTAACGTTGTAGCTAATATTTTTTGTAGTGAGTTTCGTGTCCTCATCTGCAAAACCCTTAGCTATTGCTTTTAACATTTGTATTATCTTAATCTAATTTAAACATTGTTATAATTTACACGTTTCTTAATAAATGTTTTGATATTTAATTCAAAACTATTTATATTTAATTACAACGCTACGTTTGTTATTAAACGCCAAATTCTAAAGGAGTTAGTTTATCAATGATTCCATGCTACCTCTAAATTCAAAAGTCGACATTTATAAAATTTCTAACAGCGCAACAAATAGTTCTATCATCTAAAGCTCAAATGTATTTTTAAAAACACGCTAGCTTAATCATGTTTTATACCAATTTTATTAAAAAAATTAAAAAAATACACCCAAAACAAACGTAAACAATATAGCCATAAGAATGGCGCTCAGCGTTCCTTCCATCATAAATCCGGTCCTGAATACGCCCAACTTAAACGGAGCTTACAGATTGTTTTCATTTTGGACTTGTTTTACTGTTTCCCAGTTAAGTTACCATAGGTTAGGTTAGATTAGAAAAGTCACGTTATGTTATTATTATTATTATTATTGCATTTTGAAATTTCACACAGTTCACATTATCAGTTACTCCCAGGTGGGGGCTAATACTGTCCTAGTAGACTCGTCAACTGAACGCCCCTGATATGTTTGTGGTAGTTAAAGAGGTTCTTAATATGATACTCCGATTTACGAATCGACCATTTAAATACAAGTATGTTCCGCATGTAAATCAACATCTTCCTTAAATATGGGAGCTGCGCTTTCCAGTGGGGGCGCTAGAGGCGGTAAATACGCTACTGGTACAACACCATTCCTTTGAGCAGAAAAATAATACTAAAATTGGGAATCCTTCAGTGGATCGACGTTTCCTAAATCTCCTACCCCGTTATTTTGGGATAGATTTTTTGTAAGTTTCCCATGTTCTGGTAGCAGCAGCATTATATTCGTAATCGTCGACTCTGCCTGTAGATATCTTGTTATTATATTAAGCAACAGGGGAAGGAGGGGAAACATGGGGTAGGGCCTACCTAGCTATGCACACGAGACGAGATGTAGAATGTCACATCTGTCTTGTCCAGAAGAAGATGTCTCGTCTCGAAAAGACAAATATTGTATATTACGAGCATAGACCTCATAATAGATAGACTTAGCACGCTACCTTGCTGATGGGTTCAAAATCACATGCTCTGAACAAAAACCCATTAGTTTTAGCGCAGTCAGAATTGGGGAAGCGTGCTAAGTCTATCTATTATGAGGTCTATGTTACGAATCTTGTATATTGTATAAAGCTACATATTCTGTCTCACCTCGTTTTGTCTCCTCTGGTCTCGTGGGCACTCTGCAGATCTGTAGTAAGTACGTCAACTAATTCGTCCGCCAACAAGACAAAAAGTGACAGCAGGGAGAAGATGATTGAGTGCATATTAAGTGTGTTACGAAACGAGAGCGTGTGCTTGAGTCAGTCTATGACGTAATTTTCAACAATTTTCAAAGACGCCAACACACAAGTAGTGTTCATGTTAAGTGAATAGTCATTTTTAAAAAATTAATAGATTGATTTTTCAGGCGAAATATTGCTATAAAGAGAACCTTTTTCACCAGACTACTGAGCGTAATTCAATATCATACCTTGAGGGTAAGATGGGGTACTTTGAGGTGAGGTAAGACGGGGTATCAGGTTTTTATAAGTCTACAAGATATAGGCTATGCCCATATTTGTTTAATGCATTTTTTTAAATTTAATTTTATTTGTTTGTGTCTGGTTGGGAGGAGAAGCAGACAACAATTTTGTAAGACCAAAACACGAACGAAAAACGAAGACTAAACCAAAAATATCAAATTCTTAAAACTGTAACCTATTTCATATTTGCATTTTCTGATGAAAAAAAAAAAAACTTACAGCTTTCGTCTAACCTGTTGTTGATTTAATCTGTTTTTGTTGGTAAATTGTAACTTTCATTATGATAATAACAGAGTACATATAACACACAATATGTTATTTACATAACCCAGCCTTGCTCCACGTCATATCCCATCTTGTCGCGCTTATGTGGCAAGATCGGAATTTTTTATGTTTTCATTTACAATACCAAAAAATGCAAAAATAATAATAGTAACTTGTAATTTTCGTTTAGTTACTATGAAAGTTAACATTCTGAGGTAATTAATTTCTGTTTTGTATTTTCCTTTGAGATATCTAAGAGTTTTTACCAATGATATTTCCTTAAGTACCCCGTCTTGCCCCTCCTTCCCCTAAATATACTTGTATAACTGTAATAGTGGACTTAAGACTTTCATTCAAGACGTAAAATATTACCTTTGTCATCGCTTATAGATACGCCGAAGACTCCGGTAAATAAAAGTGAAGAAATAAAACCTATTTCTACAGATTTTTCTTTTGTTCACAATGGTTCGTGGTGTCCTAACAGCTTGCAATGTCAATTTAACACATTTCCCGACGTCATACAATGATGAGATTTTGCACAGCGACGTAAGTATGGTGACAATACAATATTCTATTGTTACTTTAATATATTTGTATATAATTAAATGTTTTAAAAGCATAGTTTAATATTTTTAAAAATATTATTCATAAATACTAGCCTGTAATGCTGTGTCGTTAGACTGGTTGCAGAATACTTGAAGGATTTATAAAGTTACTATATATGAGAGCGCGCCTCATGCTTTTCTTTTTAGTCATGCATATTTAAAAAAAACTTTCTAGTACGGATTGTTCAAGAAAAAGTATGTCTTTATTTATTTATTTTTTTTTTTTTTGCATTACAAGGTGCATTAACATTGTGTTTAACTCAGGATTGTTGCAACGTAATTATTTATGTTCAATATTTTCATTTACTATGTAGTGTTTTCTCTTAAGCCAGTTTAATTAAAAAAAAAAAAAATGTTATTAAAAAAACTAGAACAACAGGTGAAATTATTATAGATGTTGCAACACTGTCTTTGTTGCGTATATTCATTGTAATGGAATAGTAGATTGCAACACTGTTTTACTTCAGTTCTTTTTGTAACCAAGACTCCCAATTAGCTTGAAGAAATATGAAGACTTTAGCTAAGGATCTTTTTAAGTTAGCAAGCAAGAACATTTTTTTTTTAAAAAAAGATTATTTTTTTTACTGTCTCGTTACATATGCGCTGATACATCTACTGTATTTGTTATATATATACGTTCTTACGAAGTCCCCGTAATTGGCTCACTTGAGTCCAACCTTATTTCACAAGAAAAAGAAGTCCCAGAAATAAGTTCGCGACTCGAGAAGGGTGGAACCTTATTCATGAACTTCTATATATATTAAAAAAAAAAACCCTCAAGTCTAATTTCTTATCCTGAACTCCCACCACCAGCCAAGCATCCACCTACCTACTCACTCCTCCCGTCATTACTGACTAATTCCCTTTTTTCGTATTGGTTCGTGACGTATATATATGTGTGTGTTTATATCCAACCTCGTCAACCTCTCTACCGTCTTGGTTCCAGTTTCAAACTAGTTTGTTCTGGTTTTCTTGTATTTTCGTGTGCTCAGTCCCTGGAAACTGGAAGGAATAACCAGAGAAAGGTCTTTTCTTTTAATTGTCTAATAACGAAGGAATGGTATATTTCTATGTCCTATCTCCATTCTTTCTTTATCTAGACACAATTTGTTTTCCCAGAAATATAAATATGCTAAACAAATTCTAAATAATTATCCATCCAGCGTTCTTTCTACCTCTCCATCTTTCTTTCTTTTCTTTGTTATTATTTTTCTATATTTAACTCCTCTTCATCATGGTTTTTGCTTTGCATTTGTGTGTTTTTTCTACATCTGGTTTTTGGATGCACGTAGCCTGTGAATTGGTTTTAATATCTAAATATATTATGATGTTTGGTGTTCTGGTCTCGAGAGACAGGATTATGAATTGAAGGTCGCTTGATAATCAAGGTGAAACGATTTCCTGGAGGTTGGATGGAGATTATGTCCTAAAAAAAGGATCTACTATAGTTTCCGAACCACAACACATTAAATTCGTAAAAGCGGAATATTTCATCTCACAAGAGCGGAAAAAAGAAACCACTCTTTTAGAGCGGGTTTTTCATCAGAGAAAAGATGAAAATTTTCCGCTCTCAAATAGGTGGTGGGGTGTATGGTAGCTTTTTTCAAGGAGAATGTGTGTGTGTGTGTTTAGATGCATTTACATCTACTCAGGGTAAATTTTCATCTTTTGAGTATGAAAACGAAGCAATAAAATGTTGAAAATAAGAAAGAAGAAACATGGAGTAGTTCTTTTAATAAGTAATAAGAAAAAAGTAATGTTCTTATGAAGGAGGCAGAGCGAAAACTTGAGCTCGGCGGGAATTGAACTACTATCTTCTGGTCAGGAATCCAATGCTATATCTCCTTCGCCAGACGGACAGCTGTGAGAGAACGCATTCGAAAGAGTCTCTTTAATCCCGTCAGGTACTTGAGAAGAACTTTCGAAGATTTATTGTATTTTTTCTCTTACTACTCGCTGATATAACCGCCCGTTGGTGCGGGATGAATAAAATGTTGCACTTTAATTTATTACATTAAAAAAAATTCACTGAAATTTAATTCACTTTCTATCACTTACACTTTTCGTTGATCCGCTCTAATCGATTTCCAAATGTATGGTCACGCATGCTATACTGTTCGCCATCGTCTATATAAAACCTTCTGAGCTGGGACGTATCCCAACCACAACAGGATAATGCAACATTCGTGAATGCTCCAGAAGATTCTGGACTTCAGTTTCTAGTTTCTAGAACATTCTTGAACGTTCTCGAATGTTCCGAAAAACAGAAGTCCCTGCAATGGTTCAGAACCTTCTGGCACATTCTAGAAAATTCTCGAACATCCTGGAACATTCTAGAACATTCTGGAACATTCTGGAACATTCTGGAAAATTCTAGAATATTCTGAAACATTCTAGAACATTCTAGAGCATTCTTGAACATTGTGAAACATTCTATAACATTCTGGAACATTCTACAACATTCTCGAACATTCTAGCTATATTTGGAAGATTCTAAAACATCCTGGGAATATTCTGGAACCTTATAGAACATTCAGGAACATTCTGGCCAGTCTTAGCCACTTCGGCACTCGATTCCCAGCTGCTTCACCGAGTTCCCATAAGAAGTCCATTGGTGCAATAACCTCTTTTGACACCCATATCTCCGAAGCCAACCCATGCAGTTCCAAACCAAAACCTTCTTCATAGATGGAGGATGGAGGGCTACCATACCATATAATCCCCATGGAGCTGCGGAGGTGGGTTGCGAAGTTATAGCGATACGCACGGACAAACCACGCTTACATTTATGATACGTATTGATTATCTTCGGGTATATTATTGCCATTGAGAAAAGTTATCAGGTCTTCCGATATCATTTTTAACTAAACGCGATTAACTTCGCAGTAGAGTTTTCGATAAACTTTGCGGTAACAAATGGTTGATAATAATCTTGACTAGTACCCATCAGACACTATGAACCACTCTCAAATTGATTGATGAGAAATCGCCCTTTCAAGTATGAAGAATACATTATAGGCCGTAAAACATCGGAATCCCATCTAAAAAGATCACATTTTCAATCCAAAGCGAGAACGTTTCGTTGCAAATCACTCTTTTTGATTGAAATTTTAAGAAATCGATGAAAACAGTTTGTCATCGAAAAAAATGAGTGAAATTTTCTGTTCTTCTGATTTTAATATGTGATAAAAGATCGATTGTGTGGAA
The DNA here is from genome assembly GCA_022664845.1 of Lepisma saccharinum. NCBI lineage: Eukaryota > Metazoa > Arthropoda > Insecta > Zygentoma > Lepismatidae > Lepisma > Lepisma saccharinum. The sequence continues at coordinate 60,879 of JAGDQP010006563.1, read as the reverse complement.
AACTTTCCTTGAGACTAAACATACCCTTCTATTGTGCCTGAAAGAAAGAATATGAAATAGAAAATAGTATTATTTCTCGGATATAAACATAAATATAAACAAAGGATATAATGTTCACACACATCATACTATAGATAAAGATAAGTTAGATGCACCTGGGATAAGATTAGCTATAATAAAGCGCAATATAGCCACATCTGTGACCATAAAATTAAGGTCTCTACGTTAGAGGATTGAAGCAAGTGAGTTTGAAAATAAAAACTATTCAGTGTTAGAAGGTTACTATGTCAAATGTATTATTATTATTCATAATATGTAATGTTTTATGATATAATCATAATTTTTATATATACTTACTTGATGAAACCAATTACAATTGTTTAAATGTGACGTATCAATTTGGATGGTTATGGATTTAATTATGGTTTTATGGTTTCATTTCTTTTTCTTTAATTACTATTATTTGGTTGAGAAATTCAAATTTGTACAAGGAAAATGGTTTTTCCAGTATACGGAGATTTTCTTAGTACCCTGAATAGTAATCTATAATCAACTCTAAACGAAAGAAATTTCACTGGTGAAGACGGTTTATTTGTTTTAGATTATCCTAGTTTAGTATCCTAAATGAAAAAGGATTTTGTAAAAAATTGAAAATTAAATAAAATATTTTTAAAGCAACAATTTTGAAACTGCTTTAGAACAGCTTTTAAGCAATCATAATGGAAGGCATTAAAAAAAACAACAACAACAACAGATACAACGGTTTCGTAATTCAAAAACAAAGAAAACAATATATATGATTAACATTTATGCTGAATTGAAGGGCTTGGGACAAGATACTCCTATGCCACATTTTTATGATTCTGAGGGGAAAAAAAAGAATGAAAATTTTAAAATGTTCCAAATATCAGAATTTATATTTATTTTTTTTTCAAAAAAGTTCTTAGTATATATTAAGGTCCTACATTTTATGTAGCACTTAAAATGTTAATTATTTCCCATGGTTTTTCTCAGTCACACTAGGCAAATGCCGTGATGATACTTTAAACTTAAGCCCTGGCCTACACCTTCCTGTGTCCTTTCCCCTCCTCTATCCCGGCCTGAGCCTTAGATGCCTAAAGCTATTGTTTTTTTAAAATTCTCCCTACTTGCGGGAATCCGAGATGATGCTTGAGAATGTGGCATTAGACTTTCTTGATGAAATTCTCCCATGGAATCTCGAGGGGCAAGAAGGAACTTTAGAGCATATGACTTCATTTATGAAGATCTTTCGAAACCTGATAGCGGCAGACAATAGTGCTTGTTATGAGCATGCTGCAAGAAAGGTTAACTCGTTTTTCACCAAAGCGTGCCATAGGACTATCTTGCCCCCATGCTCTCCAATCGTAAAAGAAATTTAGTTAATTTTTGTGATTTATAAACATTCTTTTTTTATATATATGGATGTTAGCGAAAATTTGATGATGCGAATAAGATACTTTTTTTTTTCAATTTCATATTTCAGTTTATTAATATCTGACAAATTGAATCGGTCATTGTTAAAAGATGATATTGCTATGTATTTTTTTTTTTTTTTTTTTTTTTGAATGGCACATAACAATTCAATGACTGATTCAATTCTGCCTGGTTAATAAGCTTAAAGATTTTATCTTTGGATAGTTGACATCGCAGTTTGGAAATCACTGGTTTTCGGGAAAAGGAACTTAATTTTCCCGAAAAAAAAAAGAAAAAGTAAAACTCGAGTATTGTTCTTAATTGAGAATGGAAGGCAATTAGAAATTAATTCCCAGGAATTATAATTTTTATTGCAATCTAATCTTTAATACTTTCTTCTTTTTTCTTGAGTTTCTGTTGCAAAAAAGTCTTTCTAAATGTAAAGAGTTTTGTTGCGTTTAAGAAAGAGTGCTTGCTAGGAGACTAGTAGTATTCAACTAGTTCAAGGGAACCGCAGTGGATCAATGGTTAGAGCGCTCGTCTCAGGTGCTTGGGGTCGTAGGTTCAAAGCCTACTCGTTGCATGTGGGATTTTGTGGTCAGCAACACCGTGTGTGTGGGTTTTCTCGGGGTTCTCCCGTTTCCCTGACTTTCTTCATTCCACCAATCATCCCATCATCGGCCTTAACCAAAGTTGCCTAAGGACCTGAGTTATAATAAAACTGTCAGAAGTGTGTTAGATATTAATAGATGTAAAACAGGAATCTATTTATGCCATCGTTTAGAACATCGGTCCTTTCCGACGCGATAATTCATTACGTTAAAACTTAAGGATCAATCCAGCTGGGATTTGAACACTGAATCATCACACGTACTGAAAACCAAAAAGACTTCAATCATATGACCAGTCGATCCGGCTTATATAGTTAGGATTATTTTTGATCAGATAATGAACGCAAGAAGGGGTCAGTCTCCGTTTTACCCACAGGTCGTGTAGGTATGATATATTGCAATGTATTCTTTTATAATTCATGTGGTATCGTATTAACAGTTGATAAATCAGTTTGTGTTGTCTGTAAATGGTATGTGATGGACATGTCCTGTAGCTGCTGTTAGTAATTATCTATGATTGATGTCTTTTTCATTGTTCTGCTCTGCAACCAACAGATCAGCACACACGTTACCAGCAACATATTAATTGAGTACCTTCCAGGTATGTTACAACCAGTCGGGGTAAACAAGATAAAGGCGTTGAACTACAGATTAATGCTGTTTCTAGCGCTCCCGTCTCCGAAAAAAAATGGTCTTTTTTCATTTTAATTTATCTGTGTGTCCGCCTGATACTTTGACGCCTCAGCCGAAGCAGGTAGAAACTGATTTCAGATTTGAATTCCTCGACTTCAATTGGTCCGGCCGTTAATTGATTGATTGAATTATTATTAATGTCCTAAATGAGCTGGTGACTTTGTAAGGACGTTTCTTTTGGTGAAGTGGGATCCGAACCACGCCATTCAATGGATCCCAGCGGGAATTGTAGTCATGACCACGCGCACAGAAAGCGAGTATGCTAACCCCGAAATCTTGTCCGGTCGTTCTTTGATCTGTTGATTCCTGAAAGTGACAGATCCTTTTTCATTGGGTTGCCGTTCTCCATGGAAAAATATCATGCTAGCTTCACTACGCATTTCAATACGTTGACATAGGGTGCCACCTTAATAAACTTGAGGCTTATTAATGGTATATACTTATTTATCTTTATTGTTTAGTTTGTAGAATCTTTTTTTTTATCCAATCCAATAAAATTAACAATATTAATGTAAAATTAATAAAATTAACTCTATTAACTATTCTGCCTGTATAGTTTTGTACGAAAACCAGGTAATAGATTACTATTCATACAATATTTAATATGTTGTAATTTACATTAAAATTTTGAAGCAATTACTAATGTTTTTGTAAATTTATAGTTATTGTGATGACGTAACACGCAAAATAACAATTTGTTAGTATCTCTATTGATCTAAAAACTGATTTCGTAGCTCTACTCAACAATAAAAGTATAGTTTCTTCAGAAAAAGCAAAGATTCTTATGAGAATAAAGCAGTGGGACTAGCTCAGTTGGTAGCTTAGCAATCGGATGGTCCAGCGGTAACTCATCCTGAGTTTTTCCAGGGCTTTTCCTCAGTATGGTACCTTACAAATAGGTTTTGGCCGACTTCCTTCCAACATCTTCTCTTCTACTCTATACCAGCCTGTGCCAAAGTTGCCTAAAGACGATAAATAAAAATAATAATGAACAGGTTATGTATTGTTTCTGCTTTAATTCCGTTATAAAGAAAGTAAAAAAAAAAATGTTTTTCAACTTGATGTATCCATTTAGACCTCACTTGTAGGATGCTCCACCCAGAATACGAAATACCCTTGTTCGGAAAACTCTTAGACAACAATCAACATACCTTCTGTGGATGAAACCGTATGGTCATAATGTTAATGAACTACTCTAGAGCATATATACATGCAGAGTCGTTGTTGTGAAGTATTTCAGCGCCAGAGGCATATGTATAAAATGTCGCCCATATTCTGTAATTTAATTTTAATATATTATTGAGAAATTTAAAAAATAAAATCCATATGCCACTTATCACATTTTAAATAAATTTGATAAAGAAAATATTATAAAAAAGTACAATTCCCTGTGATTGGCATTAAAAAGCGAACGTTTTTTTTTCAACCTACCAAAATTTTATTTCGACGCTTCAGTGCATTTGGAGTTTTTTCTTTTATAGTTTTTGACGCAACCAGCTTTGGCGCCCGAGGCAGGTACCTCATCCTCACTACGGCACTGTATACATGGACGAAGGTACCGCTCAGAAATTTAAAAATATAATTGAAGAACTTTTATTCCTGAAATACTGGGGGGAAAACGGGTCCGCTACGTTCCGGCGCCACCATTTTGGCGCAGGCTACAGTTCGGCGCCAGTTCAGTTCGGCGCCAAAGTGAGGAAAATGGAAATTATTAACATACCTTGTGACATAGTGATGTGCCTTTTACTTTTACGGTCCGCTGACGACATTTGATGATCAATGAAGTACTTAAAACATTATTTCTTGTACTATGCTTCTGACAAAGTTTTCAAGCATTATTTAAATTTGGACGGTCTGAGCCAAAGATGCATAAAGGACTTAAGTGGATGGAACTTGTCTGTCATGTGCAAGGGCGCTAATCAGATATATTGCTTTTCTTATGTAAATATAAAGTTTTTGTAGCCTACATTTTTAACGTAAGAATTACTTTTGCTAAACCTAAACAAGAAATGCATAAGACGTGCTAAGTAGTGAATATACGAGATGTAAAAAAAATCGACAATAAAGTCATTTTTTGAGACTGAATTTGACAAAGGTTTGAAGCATTATTAAAGTATCATCAGCCTGAACCAAAGGTGCCTAAGGGCCACAAGAGGACAGGATGTTTGTCTCGTGTACAAGAGTGCTAATGAGATGTAGGTTACATTCGTAATATAAATAGAGAAATTAGTTAAAATGGTAGTTTAACATTGACCTGAGATTGGACTTCAACCACGACTTCGCCGTCGAACTTGAACCTCGACCTCGAACCTTGCAGTTTAACCTGACGTTCTTATCTGTTCATATATATATATATAAATTGTTTCAAAGGTATGCAGAATGCATTGTAATTAAATATGAACTCATTTTCTTGGAATATAAAATAAAAAATTACGAAATTGCACCATTACGAATGTACGAGTAGCGCCCCTGAATCCTACTCCTCTGCTCCTCCCTAGTTACGTCCCTGCTATAGCTTAGCCTGTTTATGTTGTAAATAAATAAATAAATTTATTTTCCGCCCCCCCCCAAAAAAAAAAAACAACCACTTCATAATTAAAATCATTGAAAAAAAATATTATGTTTTTCAAGTGCTTTCTAAAGTATAAACGTCTCATTACATCTCTTCCATGAACATAGCTCCTGGATCTGTTCTTCTGTCTTATCTTATACTTGTGTGATGTTTTGGTAAAGCTCTGGCGCCGAAACGGAGGCGCCCAAACGACGCCGCCGAACCGGTAGCGTCGAAACGGAGGCGCCGAACTGAGCGGGTCCGGGGAAAAACAGTGTTTGTAAACGAAAGTGTGTGTGTGTTAAGTATATTTCCATATCTGATAAACAGTTATGGAAAAGGAAAATGTCTTAGGATGTAGTATGATTCTTTGCCAGTTTTATACCTATGCTATCCCAATACAGGATGCCCCAAAAGTAATGAACCCATTTTCAGAGCTGGGAAATTATTTACTCCACAATATAAAGTGAGGTACAATATATATTTGAAGCTTGTTCTTTGGAGTTTCAATTATGACAAATGGCTTTGGGCAAATAACCACTCAGAACTTCCAGATATTCACAATCTCGAGATACTGCACTTTGAGTGGCCTTCTCAAGTTAATTAACGACAGACAAATCACGAATTTCACTACGTAATGAAGTTTTCAACAGCATTAATTGTTCATGCTTTTTGTTGTACACATTTTAATTGAGAAAGCCTTAGTAGGGCAAGGAAGGGAGAAGTTTACATATAGGAGCTCTGATATCGGCAGATCTCGGATGCCAGGCAATGTTCCCATGCCGTTACCCCACATGGTTTGGATCAGTGACTTCGCCAAACCCCCAAAATTCTGTAGAACAGCCCTCAACTTTAAAAAAAAATTGCGGTGAAAAATCGATAGAAACCGTGCAATGCTCCACTTACACCCTCCCAATTTTGACTTTATACCCCCCCCCCCAAAAAAAAAAACTGAAAATCCTGACGGAAACTCTAGTTTGGACACATTTCTCGACTTAGTGGCATGGACTGTGCCAGTGTGAGTGCTTGTTATATCTTGTTGTAACATTTGCCTCTTGTATGTACAACCAAACCCACACAGTACAATCACGTTAAATAAACGTTTATTCAACTTTTTCTTAAATGTTTAATAAACGTTGAATTTTAGTTGAATTACGTTGATTCTACGTTTATACAACTATCGGATTAGTATTCTAAGAAATGTTGATTCAACGTTGAATCTGACGTTTAATAAACGTTTTAAAGACGTTGAATTAGACCTTCTCCGCGACTTATTTTTGGCGTTGATTCAACGTTTAATCAACGTTACGCAACGTTTGTACAACGTTTAGAGAGAAGTAAAACTCCACCTTCAGGACAAATTTTGTACCTTTCCCAAAAATCCCTACTTACAACGAATATTTGAATCTGTGAAAATGAACAGAATAATATAAATTTCCCAGACCGAATTCTAGTACTTCAGGGTTCAGTACGATACAATTTTAGGGTTGATTCCAGGAAAAATCCTTTGATTATAGGATTTTAACCTGGAATCAACTCTAAAATTGTAATTTCAATGAAAGCATATCGTACTGAACATTGAAGTAGTAGGCTTAGATCTGGAAAACTTACATTATTCTGTTCATCTGCACAGATTTAAATATTCGTTATAAGTAGGGATTTTGGGGGAAAGGTACGAAATTTGTCCTGAATGTTAAAGTTTACTTCTCCTCAAACGTGACAATCCAACAATCCGGGTTTGATTCCCGGTGGGAAAAGTTGAAACAA
>JAGDQP010006563.1:4431-53723 GCA_022664845.1 Lepisma saccharinum | reverse complement strand
CAATCCAACAATCCGGGTTTGATTCCCGGTGGGAAAAGTTGAAACAATTTTATCTAGGCCGTAAATCCCAGAGGTCGACTCGTCTCTGAAAATATTATATATCACCTACTGAAGTTTAAGCATAAAACTATCACTGGAAATGGTTTTGTAGGTTAGGAAAATTCACAAACATTCAACGTTGAATCAACGTTTAATCAACGTTGTGCTTCCCACCATTTTAGAAGGTTTAAAAGCACAATTTAATTCAACGTTTAATAAACGTTTAATACTGGTCATTAATTAAACGTTTATTAAATTACGTTGATAAAATATACAATTGAACGTCACCAAATACAACGTTGTCAAAATTCAACGTTTATAAAACGTTAATTCAACATTGTGTGCTGTGTGGGAACAAGCCATGTTAATGATTCAAGACATCTTTGCAAACAATGTGCTTTTTTGATATGGGAACATTGTCTGAGCTCCGAGATCTGCCGATTTCACAGCTCCTGTATCCTCCCTCCTTCTACTCCTCTGACCCTCAAGCAAAATGTAAAGTGCAGTATCTCGAGGTTGTGAACATTTGAAAACTCAGAGTGGCCTGTTCTTACCCAATGTCATCTGTTAGAAATGAAACTTCGTATAGTCTACATACTTCAGTTCATATTGTGGCATAGATAATTTCCTAGCAATTAAAATGGATTCACTACATTTAGGACACCTATAAAAAAAATTGAAGACGTGATTCGGAAAAATTGAAGACGTGTCTATGGAGTGATTTTTTTGCACTGTGATCTAAGTAAAGGTCCAACTCAGTGGAGTGGGTCCCTTTCCAAATCACATAGATTTTAATGGTACATTGTCATGTGTGAGCAGCAGGATTTGGGCTCCTCTTCTTGATACAGATATTAACAACTCTTGTCACATTGCGAAAAAAAAAAAAAATCATCTCTTGAACTTGGGGCACTTTTCCGAATCACGTCTTTAATTAACAACGACGGGAAGATTCGTATAACAAAACTTCAACCGTACACTTCCGTTAATTGAAACCTCGGAATATATCACTGTTCAAAAATATGTAATATTGTACTTGAAGAATAAAATGTATTGAAACACATATATTATTGAAAGAATTTTCAAAACTATAGAATATATAAAAAAAATCACAGAAGGCTTGTAACATAATTACCAAATGATAAATATTTTTGTTATTATTCTTGTACAATTCTGACTGAAAGATGGCACGAGAAATGCAAGTTGATGTAAGACAAAAGAAGTTACCAATAACTTTTACCTTCCTTTTTTCCTGAGATGAAATTTATCACAATTATTATTTCATGCTACAAGGTTTAGTAACTTCTATTTCTCTATAGCTTTCAAAGTTCCATGTAGCATATAATCAAAGGTCTTCGAGAAAGTTAATGTATCTGTAGCTACAAGTAATTGATGAAAGATTCACAATCAAAGAGTAAAAGTTGGGGCTTTGTAATGATCTGTTCAAGTAAAATGGTATAAACAAGTTGTAGCCTATGAATTTAAGATTTTGGTCATATCAGAATTCTAAATATTTAGTGCAATCATTTTATAATTTCAAAACAAAGTGTATGTGAGGAGTTGATGTCACAATTTAAATAACATAACATAAAACAGGGGTCTCCAAACTTTTTAGCTTAAGGGCCACACTGACTCCTCCACCAAGGGCCAATACCTAGCTAACTCATCATAGAAAGGCGCAAATTTTGGTTTCGGGACTAGCCGGCGAGTGAGATATCTAGGACGCGGGGGTGGACTCCGCTCCGTTCGCAATTTCTGTTGGTATTTACGGGCAAGTGTCAAGGATATTTCATTACGGCGAGGATAGTCGATGCGCGTGCTGTGCGTTATGTATTGTTACGACTACTACCGTGGCTCAGACGGTAGCGCGTCTGACTACGAATCGGGCGGCCCGGGTTCAAATCCCGACCAGGACACTGGAGACTTTTCTCACGGTGTTCCCATGCCTGACGTGCACTCAGCTTCCTTTCAAATTGAGTACCGGAGTGTCCTTGGTATTCCTGGGCACCTTGGGAAGGTAAAGGCGGTCGAGCGTGGGGCTGACCACCCCACCTCAATTTGTTCCGTAGATCAAGAAAATGTGGAGCATTACCTCCACATCCCCCATGCGCCATTCACGACACGTGCGTATTGCACAGGGGATAGCTTTACCTTTTTTTTACCTTCACTTACGAGCATGCTAATTGTATAGTAGTGACATCTTGCAGAGAGTAGAGAAGTTAAGTGCAGGACGTGGCAAAGGTACAGTAGTACAGCCACAGCGGCGGAATTACGCAAAAACGTCATTATTATGCTTGGTTAGTCGAAGTATACAACGCCATCTTGTAGCGAGCAGCAGAGCTAGAGCACGTTCTGGAAAAATTCTGCTGCTCTGGAAGATTCGAGTACTCTCGAGAGTTTGCGAATATGTTCTACGCAACGAGGAGGACACGTGGTACAAATACGGGAGACAACCGAGAGTTTGACAGTTCCAAAGTTGGAAGTCGGAGCGACAAGTGCGATCTGAAAAGCGAAATATAGTGCGACTAATGTGTTTTGTGACTATATACAGTATGCGGCAAAACAAACAGTACTGAAATTACAACCATGCTACGAAATCGATTTGTTAATAGAATGAAGATGCGAGATGACTACGGTAACACATATCTAAGTGCATCGCTACAGCAAGTGTTCAAAGTGTCCACCCTCACGTCTGACGCAGAGTTCAGAACGATCCTGCAGATTGTTGAACATATTGATGAACACAGACTGTTGCAACAAAAGGAAATCTTCTCCTGTAATTCGGGAAACACTTCTAGGCAGGTCATGAGATCGGAAAATGGTTTCTTTCAGCATGTCCCATATGTAAGCATTGGGGGCGTGAGATCCGGGGAGTGGGGAGGGTACAGGAACGCCATTCTGACGCACTACTCCGTATGACCGGAAATAATGCTCCATGATAAACACCTTCTACTCTGTTCTGAGAACAATCGCCACGTTAACTGCACTCTACGCAACTCTCAACACAACTAAACACTGCAGAAGGCGTCACGAGAGGTTCACACACATTTCAGACATGCCAGCACTGTTTGCTTTGCCGCATGCTGTAGTTTCTCAGTGAAAATACAGTGTGTTTAATTGCGAGTCAAGGTAAATCCAGAGCATTTTGTTTACTCACAACCACTGCTTTTAATTATATTAATTGGTATTATTTTGATTTGAAGTTACGTCCCTTTTGTGTGAATTTGTATAAATATAGAGAAGAAACGAAAGATGGATAGTGAGTGCAGAACATTTAAAGAGAGATAGGGATATCAATATTTCGTGATTGAGTCAAGTAATAAAGCAGTGTGTATATCCTAGTTGCACTATCTGCACACAAAATAAACTATGGCGGGCCGGATACCGGGCATGTCCGACTTGAAGTTAAATCCCCAGAGATAATTATGATTTTTTGATGCACAAAGTTAGTAGGAGATGGAAGATTGTTCTTAAAATGATCATTTGTTTAAGTGACAGTACTATTTTAAAATGTTAAATGTGTGCATGTATGTGGTTGTTTACGTATGTACGTAGGTGTGTGAATGTGCGTACGCTACTGAAAAGTTCACTGTACACTTTATGTATGCAATTTCTTTCTTTGTCTGATTAGTCACGTATCAAATAAATCTGTAATCACCAAGAAAAGCTGAAGTTATTTGTTAAAATGTGTAAGTCAAAGATCAAATTGTAACTCAATCAAATATATAAACTAACTAACTCTATGGCTTACTGAACTCGCAAATTCATCGCCTGTCAGACAAGATCAACCAATTTTCATCACAAACACCTATTTCTCGAAGATTCTTCTAAGATTGTCCTCCCAACGTCGTCTTGATCTTCCCAACTGTCTTTTTCCATCCGGCTTTCTAAGCCCAGGATGGAATATACTCTTCGCTTTTCTCCCATCCGAGCTACATGACCTGCCCATCCTAGCCGTCATAATTTCATTATTCTTATAATACCGCTTGAATCATACAGTCTGTGGAGTTCTTCATTATTTTAATATGTAGTTACCACTATTCTCCGATTATCTCGTTCCGTTATGGCTTTTATATCTTTCTCAAATCTTGTTCTCAAATACAAGCATTTTATGTACATTTGCCAGTGCAGGGTGATGGTCTTTCGAGCTTCAAGTAAGCTTCTGTTAAGTGTGCTAGGTATTGAACTCGATTGGATTGATATGGATTGAAAAACAAATGGAATAGAATTGTTAATTGTCCTCTTCTTGTGTACATTCTTGTACAAAGTTTGGTATGTCTTCAGCGGTTTTAGGATAATGATTGCCAATAGTTAGAGGATATTAATGTTTAGAAGGTATGTGTTTCTGTTGATTGGAAACATATATTATTGCAACAGTATTCAGGGATTTCGTCTGTGCAGGTATACTTTGTTTTATGAATATTCTGCATGTGTAACCATGGATTATAGTGTTGCTAGACATGACGTTTGGTATGGAATATTGCATGAAGGTTTCTTCAAGCGCTTGGTCTCTTGCGGGAAATGGATCTATGTTACCAGAGAAAATAAGGGAATCTGATAGCAAGCTATATTGGAAGTTGGGCTTAAGTAAAGCTATTGCACCACGAAGAAGGATAATTCTTCATGGGCTTTAATGGTTGTTAATTACAATGAACTTGCATGTGTAGACAACTAACCAGTATTTATGTGTACTTTGAGAAATAGTGGTGGATGTAATTATCGCAATTAAAGTCTTTTCAAAGTGATTCTACAATATTAGGTTATGTTATTTTGATGTTAAAAGTCATTAGGTTGGTTTAAATAAAATCAGTTGTACGTTACATGCTTTCATCTAGAATGGCTGGACTATTATTCTTCATATTTCATATAGAGAAATATATATTATATATATTAAGCACAATATAGCAGCCAGCGTCGTACTTCAACTCTCGCAACCTTAAAGTATTACCGGCAAAATAACCGTTCTGTGTATTTTTAATTTCATTTTTCTTGATATTAATCTTGAGGCTAGGAGTTTCTGGACAGAATGGAAATGCGTAGTCCGATGCTAAGCGACCTTTTATTGCTTCCTTGACCTCGTTCTTGCTTGTTACATATGCTCCCAAGTATTTTAATTTATTTACTTTTTCTATGACCTCATTCTTAATAGTTAAGTCTCTATTTCCTACATCCTCTGTGTTTCGACTTGTTATCACTTGTATTTTGTTCTCTCTACATTCACGAGTAGACCTATCTCCTCGGAAGTTTCCACTAAGACATCGGTGTTGCTTTGTAGTGCATCTATATCGTCCCCTATTAAATCTACATCATCCACGTATACGAACAGTTGATTTAAGCCATTCAAAATTGGTCTCTATTTGCCCTCTTTTGTTTTTTTGAATCGCATATTCTAACGCAAAGTTAAACAGTAGTGGTGATAAGGCATCACCTTGTTTCAATCCGCTGCTAATCTCGAAACTATCTGACATATCCGACACACACCCTAATTAGCTGAACAAGTTTTTTCGGAATTCCAAATTTTACCAGGATATTGTATAGTTTTTTTCCTTTTGAAGAATTATATACTTTCTTGAAATCTACGAACAACCGGTGAACCGCCCCGTTGTATTCCAACTTCTCTAAAACTTGCCTCAAGGTAAAAATCTGCTCGAACGTAGATCTATTTTTTTTCTAAATCCACACTGGTGACCTATTATTTTGTCTACGTGTTACCAGGATATTACTCAACGCCTTGTAACATGTTGGTAGTAAAGATATTTGGCTGTAATTATTACAGTCCGATTTATTGCTTTTTTTTTATAAACGGAACTATTATTGAGGTTTTACATTCCTTTGGAAGCTCCTCCTTTCTCCATCAGAGCCCTACACGGGCCGGGCGCGCCCGTTCGGCCCGGGCACAAGTACTTCCGGGCCGAGTCGTGCCGGGCAAAGAATCTACACCCAGCCGGGCCATCTTCGGGCCTGGGTTTACAGGGCTCTGTTCTCCATACAGCAGTTATCAATTTATGTAGTTCCTCGACTAGTGCTGGTCCTCTTGCTTTAATTAACTTGACTGCTATGTTGTCAATTCCTGGCGATTTTAACATTTCTTTATTGATATTTCGACCTCGATCTCTCTAAGTTCGGGTTCTGCGGTATGGATTTCAAATTCCTGTTTGTTCTCCGGTATATACATTAAGAAGCTTATCGAAATAGTTTTCCCATATACCCACACAATCAAATACATAATGGAGGAAAATTGAAACAAGCAGCGTTGTTGAATTTTGATTTGATTTTTAAGGCCTTTTGGCATCTTTGCCTCACGCCGAGATGGGTGAAGTAAAGGATGAGGAAGGTATCGGTCAGGGACCTGCATTCGCTCAGTGAAACTGAAGTAAATGCTGGAAAATCTCAGTCAGGATAGTCGGCCGGGAGGTTCGAACCCGCGTGAAGTCTGAGATATTCTACATCTATGGTTAGCTTAGGGTCAGTTCTACAATCGACCGCTAAACTTCTAGTCAGCGCTAAGTTAAGGCCAACTCTCATTGGCCAAAATGAGACTTGGCCTCAACTTAGTGCTGACTAGAAGTTTAGCGGTCGATTGTAGAATTTTAGGCCCTTAATGAAACGAGTAAAATCAAAGGGGTGGTGACTAGAGCCATAGATAAAGCTTTGAGAATGAAGGGGGAGGGGTAGCTAATGTATCAAGTTGCTAATGTATTGAATGAAACAATCCACAAACAACAAATGCAAGTACTTGAATCCCGCTTGAAACCTGCAATACATTCCTGTCCTGTCAAGGTTATTTTAACCTTGAGTCTTGTAAACTAGATTCAACCTTGTGGCTTATTTGCTAAGCTTGCATTAAGTTAAACAAGCTTGATTCACAGTTGAGTCAGATCAAAACTGTTATAAATATTTCATGTCATAGATTTCCATAAGCACTATCCTGCCATTGTCTTTTCAGAATTCTTTACAAACTGGAAAATACACACGGTAAAGAAAAAAAAAATGGTTTCTTATCATTGAGAAACCAGTTCTTATCTGTGCAGCGAGAAACAATTTTCTTAGAAATGAGATATCAGCATTCTACCGACTTGGAAATAAGGATTTATTTTTTACTTAATTGTAAGAAACTTGTTTCTCGGTGCAGAGATAAGATCACTTTTCTCAGTTTTAAGAAACCATTTTATTTTACCATGCAGCGGTGATTTTTAGTCCAGACTATATTCTTAAGTAGAAATAGAATCTAGAAGAAGGAGATTTTTGCTTAGAGATCCATTATCACACACAGGAGTGAATTTGTGTTTTTGTTGTGTTCGAGCATGTGTGCTGATGTGTGTGCTTGCGTTTTAAATCAAGGAAGATGTGGGAGTAAAGTTGTGAATGCGATATGAACAAAAAAACAACAAAGCAATACTACCATTCTAGCTACGGAAACAGCAGCTTAAATTGCGTTTGAAGAGCTCACCATTTATAAGAAGAAAGAGATCTCATTTATTATGTTTTTGCATGCATATTTCAGAATCTACTTTGAAAAGGAACAAAATAAAAAAAAACTGGGCAAAAAACAGGACGTGATTGAATTGAAGTGGTTGTCTTCGGTTCATATGCAGGACGAGACGTACGTACATTCATATAGATATGCACATCTGCGCAATTCAGGAAGTCCACAGGAACACAAAGAAAGAGGCTCTCTCACAGACGGTAATAATGCGCGTGTGTGGAGGTAATGACAATATATAATATACGAGAAGGAGAAAAAGAAGATTGACAAAGAAATGAATGATGTCTGTATGTGTTATGTTCTTTTTGTATGTTTCTTTGTGTTCACGTATGAGTATTGTGCATGTTTTCTCCAAGGTAGAGCACATTCGGACATGTATTGTGCTGGCGTTGGCTATAATCAGTACATGAGACACTCCACATCTTTGGAAGAATTCTTTAGATATAAAGATATTCATTATCTACCATTTTGAAAAAGCTGTGACGTCATTCGCATCTTGCACCATGTACGTAACCATGTTTAGTATTTTGGTCACCTATAATTACACCCTGCGCTAAATTATATAAACTCTATTTTGATTATTTCAATTATATTGTGTACGTAAAGAATTATCTATTTTTACGGCTGAACGTTATTTGATGTATAAAGCTTTCGGATACACAATGCTAGTATATTCAAAGATTTAGGTAGAAAATTTTATAGTTGATCCATGTGACCATAATATTAAAAGTGCGCATATACAAAAGAACTTGACGTATTAATACATTTAATATTTGTTGTAACTTGGGAACTACTTTAGTTTCAGCGAAGATTAACGAACTTCCCCGACGATGGGGTATATAATTCACTGCAATGCAATGTAGAATCACTTCTTCTCGGGCTTCAGTTCGGCCCATACTGTTTCTAGGTCGTCTTCAGGCAGGCAACCTAGAAGCAAACCAAGACCGTCTTCAGGCAGGCAGTTTTGGTGTTCTTTTTGGGCAGGTGGTCCGTAATAAATTCTTTATTACCTTGATCCTTCTAGTTTCCTTTATTGGTTCTTTCCTTTCCAACCCTTTCCCCCCTTCTTTTTGTTAGCTCATCTTCAGATAGGCAGGTTAGTGGTACCTTGTGTTCCCAACCTTTTCCTACCTGCAGGCCTGTCTCAGATACGCAGGTTAGTGATACCTTGTGTTCCCAACCTTTTCCTACCCGCAGGCCTGTTTTCAGATATGCATGTCCGCATTATCTTCCTTCTCCTTTCCTTTGACCTATTAATATAACATTTGCCTTCCAGCTCATCGGAACATCCAATACTGGAAGTAGTACAAATTATATAAAATAATTTGGGGTAACTTGGGGACGTTACAAAGGAATCCACATTGCATTGATTTCCCCCTTTAAATTTGTATTGTGTGGCTAAACAGCAGCTATGGTTGGAGCCCGTCACATGTCTGAGACATGACGTCTCTTGGTGACTACTTTTCTGGGGGACAAGAATGGAGAAGCTAGCGGCAAGGGCCTTAGGTCATATTTCGTCTTGGTATTCGCCTGGTGAAACTAAGGAAAATTCTGGGTGAACCTTTCGAGTACTGTTCCGAAATCCACGAGAACCATCTAAGGTCTGTTGATCTTTTGTCCATACACACGAGGACTGGAAGTTTTCGGAACCATTTCTGATTTGCGTTCTTCTTTAAGTAATTGGATTAGTTAGGTAGTCGCATATGCTCTGCTTAGCGCACATTACATTACACAAGGTTACAAGGAAACGTTTAACTATTCTTACGATATCACAATATGCTATGTAATCAATGTACTAGACGCAACGATCCAACTAAAAATCCTAAGAATTATAAAGATTAACTAATAATTATCATCATTTTACTTCCAAAGGTTTCCGAAGAAAGAAAGGAAGATAATCTTTGTTTTTTGTCTCTTTTCAGGTTACCTGACATGACCCTTCCTGAGATCCGTACTGTAAGGTCTTCTGAGGTCTTATCGCCGCCAATAGTAGAGAGAAATGAAATTTCTTAACAGAAAATCGGTTATGATCACAATAGTAGGTGAGGAAATCTATGACCCAATGGTCTTTGGACAAGCTGAACCGATTACAACAATGAATATAATTGGCCAAAGACTCCCAAGATATAGAAACTCTTAAGTTAATGAATTTTATAATGAACTTTTATTTTTACTTTTTAACGGTGTTCTTCTGGTGGCAGAAACCTTCTCTGGTACACTTAACAATTCCGTTTGGGCTCATTCAAATATTTTTTGTCATTTAGACAGACCTCCTCGCCTTTCTTGATAAGTAATTAAGCAGATGCCCTATCTCCATGTCCAACAAATACAAGCAAAACTTGAAACCCATTCTCCTATCTGGATGCTGATGTAATATTTGAACGACCCCTAACAAAAATAGGCCACGTACAATTTAGCTGGCTGAGTCTATGCTTTGGGAGGCCTTCCTTGTCAGTTAGTTTGGAGAAGACCCGAGTTCCATTTTCCTTTCTAAAAAAAAAGGGTGAAGGGGTTAAATAGTAATAATCCACATAGCAATTATAAGCTGACTCAAAGTGAATAAAGGTTACTTTGACCGTACAACTTGATGCAAGCTTAGCAAATAAGCCAAAAATATTTAAAGAAGATTGTATGAAGCAGTCTAGTTTACAAGAATCAACGTTGAAGTAGGGTTGACAGGAGATGAAAAAAAAAACATAATGTACTGCTAAAAGAAAGATTTAAAACAAGTTGTGTTGGGTGGAAATCTATCTGAGAACCACTTCCACATCAATTCGATGTTGTAGTTACCAGACCACGGAATCACATGCTCTAGCAAGCTTTCCAAGCGCTATTTCTACTTGGTTCATCCGATCGCAAGCGCCTGTAGTAAAAGGGCTTAAGGCGAAACAGTCCTAGCGCGTCATGAGACTTTCGCGCACTGAGACGACAGCAGAAGTGCAACAAAACAAAATTTAAATGAATTTCAAATTTGATAAGCTTCCTCGTATAACTGCTTGTTCTAACACGTTGATCCAACTAGTTTTTTTTTCATGCTTGATTATTAACCTCAACACAATATCAAGGTTGACAAGCTCAATGCAAGTGACTGACAACCTTGTTGCAAATTGGCATGCTATCTGGGAGTAAGTGAAAATGTATGGAAAAAAGCTATCCAAATTGACTGATTTGAAATGTCGAAAAGATGCTTTTATATTGTAAAAGACGTGCATAATGGACTACTGTATATAAGTGGGAGATCATAACCTGTTTGTTGCCATAGCAGTCAACAACACTACCAGAAATTTATGAACTCTTGGTTGTTCTTTCGATGAGTCTTGCTACTTCACCAAAGTATTCAATACAACTAAAATTATCTCAAAGTCATTATTTTCAGTTATATCCCTTTCTTTCTCCCACGATAGCAACCGTTGTGTTGACGCTATTTGTAAGCCAACAAAAGTTACGAGAATGTTTAACTACACGTAGTTCATACCACAAAAAAACATACAGAGAATCAACCTGCATATCCATAACTATCTGCGCATTTTGTTTCTGGTTTCGAAGAAGTTTCTTACGTGGCCTGTAGATGTCTCTGAGGGTTCAATAGTATATTTTCTTAAATATCCTGGTAAATTCATGATTATGATTGGTTTCGTACTGTTATAGGGTAAACCTACCTAACTTCGTGATAAACCTTATTTCGTGATACGAGACATATTACTCTTCACAAAGTATGCGTTATAGAGTTACATCGGTGCTCAAGAGATGGCAAGGATATCGGAATGTGATGAAAGGATTAACAGCAACAGCTGTTACAGTGCAGACATCAGTCAGAGTGTTAGTTGTTGAATATAGTAGAAAGCGTTTCTCAGTCAAGTGACCTTCAAAGAACACATTCAAAGACTGTATTCATGATTTCGTTGTGTAACTGTTCTTACAGACGTTTGTTCTAGAAACACTCTAATTAATATTTGTGCATAAACGTGAATTAGTAATGCAACTGTACTGCAAGAGATGATTAACAAATTGCATCATGTTCTTACGAAATTGTGTATGTATGACATGGCAAGAAACCTTACGGTAATTTCAAGATGGTAACCCTTTTAGGATACATGGTCGTTATGACTTGCACTCTCTCTTCAACCCTTCCTTCATCAAAACATTTTCCGTAAATAATATCATATCTGGTTTCACTAAAACGGGGCTATTGAATCCTCAAGCAGTATATCCAGTGAAGCATTTACAACCAGCCCCAAGACGTCTCGATTCCATTCTGGACACAACTAGGTCTGTGTGCGCTGAGAATGAATCACTCGCTTTGACCAGTAGTTCTACATCACCCATGGATTCTCCGTGTTCCGGATTTAACCCTGCCTGACAAAAATAGTACTGTTCCTAGCACAAAAGTTCGACGAGACACTAAGGCGACAGTTTATCTTCCTGATCAGGCCACAACTTCGACCGCAGATGTCAGTACTGACTACAGTGCAACGTGATTCCGCAGCGAAAAGGAACAAGTGTCAGGAAGCAAACTGATGACTTATGCGCTTCTTGTAACGAGAGCTACATTTCTCGAAAGAATCGTACCTCCCTGGATATAGTGCTGCCTCTGTTTACGATGGTTTTATGAGAGCTGCCAGCAACTTCATTCATCTGACATAACCATTTTTATGTGCAGCATATGTGCAATTGGAAATGACAGTGATACAGACTGTAACAATTAATGGAAAGTGAGTAGACTACCGTATCACGAAATTAGGTACATACCCTCACGGAATTAGGTATGTTATCACGAAATTAGGTAGCTCACACATATTGTACATTATGTTTTTTTTATATAGTTTTTGTTTTTGTATTGTTTGTGCTCCTTTTACTATAGCAGCTTTTGTTTATGTTGGACCTTCTTAATATAGAAAATACATCCAGCCTACACGTCTGTAAATGTGTCTTTCTTCAGTCATACTCCTTAATATCACGAAGTTAGGTAGGTTTGCACTATTTCAGCTAACACTAAATGTTGAACCAATCCCAGAACTTCATTTTACCACGATCTTTTAGAAAAACAAGCTATAACAGAGACATTTATCGATGGAGCAAGAAACTTCTTTGAAGCCGAAAAGAAATGAGGACTGATTTAAGAACAGGTTACTTCTCTGTAATAGCAAACACTTTATTTGCACTACATGCGTCGTTTTCCTTATCCTATTCTACTTACACCCTTCTTAGTTTTATTATTTTTAAGTTTTTCGTGTGTTTTTCTTAACCCCTTTTCGACTTGCATACACACAAAAAAAGTGTAAAAGCATCAAATAGTTGCATCAACAGATTACGCTATCATCAAGTCAAATGCAGCTGGTTAAGTAATTGTTTAGAATAAGCGCTTTTCAAAGTTTCTTTTATTTTTTTTCGTTGTTAAGCAGATAATAAGTACATGGAAATAATCCTGTTTTGTTGTTTTGTTTTCGTTTGTTTGTTTGCAAGTGACTTTATGAACAAAGAACATGATTATGAAACAAGAAAACAAGTTTCATTCTTTTTTTTTTTTTAATTTCCTTGTCTTTCTTACCTTTTGTTAACGACAATGTTAATGGCTTGTTTGTTACCTTGTAATATTCGAAGAAAGAAAGAAAAAAATAAATAAAAACAAACTAGTTCACTTATGAATAATACCCTATCTGGGTACTTAAAATAAAATTTTCTGTTTGTTTAATTACGCTTCCTGAAAATTGGCGCCGTATTTATAATTAATGTCAAATGCAGGGAAAGATGCAGAACGTGTGTTGGCCGGATGAGTTATTAGATGTGACGGAAGATCTACTACGCAGACAAGAACACTTGCTTTGAAACTAGATTGGTAAATTACTATGTTCCTTCAGTACAACGTACACAATAATTTCTTTTCTTAAAAAAAATACTCCATGTAATAAGTAATAAAAGTGCCTTTCCTCTACTCTGTATTTAATTTCTTAAATATAACACACGGAATATGAAAGGACATAAATTATGTTAGTACAAAGGTGGGGGATAGTGTAATGGACTGTGATAGTTTCCAAGTCATATCAATTCCAAGAGATATCATGCAGCACATTGCAATAAAAATATACTTCAGATGGTGGTAGCACTGATTACACTGGCACGGAGACCACTTAACAAACATCAGGTACCGTTCTTAGAAATTTACAAGCTCAATTATGACGTTTAATACCAACTAAAACATATCATTGGCAACACTGCCAAAGATCTGGTGATTTTAATCGTAAAGGAGTTTCCGAATATTCAAAAGGTGGCGGTTAGTGTCATTACCCACGGTGAAGGAATTGAACACCGTTCCTTTCACGTTCTTCAATATGCTACATGTTTACACAATCCAATATTAAATACAACTCCATGTTCTGACAGTAACATGAAAAGAAGTCCATCTAGGAACTACTGAAGCATCTGACTAATGTTGATTTTTCCATTCGATCAGTATTTTAGACGACAAATTAAGCATAGAATATAAATATGTGAAGCATCATAGGGATTATGAGGATGGATTATTTTGTAGTGTCTTACATCAATGCTTCCAATGTTATTAAATCTATCTTGAAATTATAATCTAGGAGAACTGATAAATATTAAATACTATAAAATATTTTTTCCTTTCTTTGTTTTTGCAGTCCATAGCAAATAGTTGCTTCGAGAAGTCAACCGTCAACGTTAAACCAAGAAGCAACTATCTTCACCAGCTTTCTGGGAAACCTTACCAAAGAATGGAAAGTTCATCTGAGGTACTCTGCAAACAATGTCTTGAGCTACAACTACTGCAATGGAAGTATATTTTTGCTCTTAATTAAACATCTACTGAGAGACATGGTTGCTTAGCAACTGAAAACGGTTGGGACAGCTTACTGTTTGGTTATCGTTTACCTATTTTGTCTATAGAATGCTGTATAGTGTAAACTGCGACTACTCAATTGAATCAACAAAAGCAAAACTGATTACAGGAACAGAGTTCTAGGTAACTAGAACCCCTGAAGGAAAGCAATAAACAACTCAATTGCTCACTCATATAGAATACGATTGGGAACGTATTTATGATGATCTAAGTTTGATAACGTACGGTACGTATTACAAAGGACTGAAACTAGATTCGTCTAATTCGATCATACAATAACTTACGAGCTCGAATTCTTCTGTTATACTGATTCACTTGAAAAATGAATGTTGTTGTAACCTCCCCATACACACACCTGATTCGATAAAGATGTCTTCAGCGCCACTCCCTTCTAGATTCGAATTCAGTATCTTTCACCAGATTTTGACAAAGTTGAAATCACCAGTTCTTAAGTACAATTTTATTGAAGTCTGAATATTAGAGTTGCAATTGTATTTATTAACTTGCATATTTATGGAGAGAACAGCATAAGTTCGATTGATTTATGCTGAAATATCCATAAAATTCTTCAAGGTTGTGAACACAGTATTCCTAGTTGTAGGAGACCCATTTACACAATCCTATAATAAATACAACTCCATGTTCTGACAGTAACATGAAAAGAAGTCCATCGAGGAACTACTGAAGCATCTGACTAATGTTGATTTTTTTCCATTCGATCAGTATTGTAGACGACAAATTAAGCATAGAATATCAAAATGTGAACCATCATAGGGATTATGGGGATCGATTATTTTTGTAGTGTCTTCGTAGACCAATCTTTAGAAGATTGCAGCCAAGATAGGATTGCAGCGCACTGCTTTGGTTTCTTGACAATGGAGTATGTCATTTACATGAATATTGAACTCGGAATTATTAATGAATGCATTTTAGAAGGAATAATTACGCATTCTTCCATCCATCTTCACAAATTAGTTAACTAATACCATATAAATAATGTGAGTTGTGTCTTTACTATCTAGAGTTTCATTGCGGTAGTCATCATTGTCTGTCGCTCCATCCGCCATGTAAGCAAATACCTGAAAGAATATTCATGAAAAGAGTAATACTACCCATTTTTCCGTTCATCAAAAATAACCTCGTAAGAAGAAGCTAAAGGACGACAGTGACATCTTGGGAGTACGAAAGCATTAATTGTTGTCTATAGTGTTGTACAAGAAGTGTCTTCGTTAACTTGTTTACCATACGTTCGATAGGTCTTCATTACAACGATCACTAACATACTCTATTAGGAGCGTTGTCAAATATATAATTCATATTCTGCAGTTTTTAAATTTTCATCAATTTTTTCTTAGTTAAATTTCTAAATTCCTGAAGCACTGATTTCTTTCCGTTGCTCCGCATTTCCCGCGTAACCCTACCCTATTGAAGTAATCACGAATAAAGTCATCGTCGTACAATGTCCTTATCACTGTTGCAAAAGCAGAATCGTGTGAAAAACTTCATTTTGTTGTCTCAAAGTAGTTTTTGTTGCCACGTATTGATTCACGTATTCAGTGCAATGTCGATATTTCTCCCCGCGTTTTGTGTTCTTCTCACAGAAAATACATTTCTTGAAATCTGTCTTTGGTCCTAATCTTATGCCAATTAATGACGACTGACGACTTTCATTGTTTTCTCGAGGTTTGTTCATAGTTTTATCGCTTCTCAACTATTTTTTTAAATTGTGCTTGTTTATATTACTTAAGACAAAGAGCGATTTCATCTCATACGAGTCTTGATCACTACAGCTATTTACGCGAATATGTAACACGTCCTTTCTTCTTTGGGATGTATCTTTGCTTTTATGGATATATGATGCTCTAGCAGCTGTATCTTCATCACTCCTATTTGTCTGACAGATGGCGCATAATCTGCTATCAAACATATTCTGATACTTGGTTTTATTCACAGGAAAGAGATCTTTCCACTTTAGGTGAAACTTTGGTCTAAATATTTAACATCATCACGTGAAAGTCATGCCGATTGTATTCTTTTAATATCATACAGAAACATATTACATTAAAATAACCAAAGAATAAATACCAGCAAATCAAGACAAATTCTAAAATATCACAAAATAATTTCAAATTATGATAAGTAATATATTAAAAGTGTGCAAGAGTTTGGAGGATATTTGCTATGATCGGAGGAGAAATAAATCGAAACTAAACATGTTTTCGTTAATATCTCAGTAACTGAAAATGATACCGATTCAAGAATCTAACAAATTCAATTCAATGTTATGACGAGTCAATTTGATAAGGTAACTAAAACGTTAGTTTGTAGCGATATTTTAATTACATTGATCTTTTTAAGTTGTCACCGTTATTTAGATTGAAAATGGTCATCCATCCTGAAATCTGACCACTTCCAGACTTAAACTCATAGATTTTCGTAATCAAGAGTAGTTAGTGAGTAAAAGTCACAAGAGAACTGATCCGGTAAATTTGAACACACTTCACTTCATGTATATTGCTGGCGAACTGATGTAGAACGATAGTCTGTATTAGTCTTCTGGAGTTCATTTTGCAATGTAGCTTCTAGTGCTTTTCGTTCAGGTATCGCGCAAGGGTTCCTAGAAGATTCTTACATGCGGATTATTTAGATCTGTTTTACCAGCCCGCCGGCCCCTTCTCAAACTTCAAAATCTAATTTTACCATTTGTTTGTCATTCATTTGTCCACTCGCGATTGCCGAAATATTACAAAAACAAAGTGGGGGGGGGGGGGGGCTAGGGAAACCACAGCCTCCCACATCTCCAAATTCAAAAATTGGACAATGAGGATACTCTTAAACTGTTAAAATTAAATTTTGTATATTTGGGTCATTTTAGTAACTAATGACATCGACCCGTCTCTAGTCTATTAGCTGTTAAGTCTCTAAAATCCACAAACATCCATGCCCCAGCTGGGATACGAACCCGGGACCTTCGAGTTGCTGGTTTAGCGTCCGAAACTGCACGACTGCCAGGTCGGCCTCTTACAACTGTTGTTAATAAAAATAAAAGTAAGACTGTGTTACCATCTCCTGCAAACACTGTAACTTACCACATCATTGTTATATTTCAAACGTAACTCATTGTCAGAAAAGGTTGTGGAACAAGAAAAAAATTTAATTTCACATAAAAACGAAATATTAACAAACCGCATTTTCAAAGTATGAGAGGTGGAATCCCGCTTCCCTAAGTTTTTGTTTTTGCTATATTTCGCAAAACCGTCCCGAAATTTGGAGTTATGATACACTTGGACCTTCCGGAAACCCATGGACCAGTGATTCCGCCAGATCCCCTGTGGAGCATGTCAGCCCCCCAAAATCCTCGAGGCTCCCCTATTTTAACACTTTTAGGGTCAAAAATCGATAGAAACCGAGCAAAACTCCACTTACGAACCCTCTTAATTTTGAGTTTACACTTCACCAAACTGAAAATCCTGGCGGAATCCCTGCGTGGCCCCCCTCCCGAAACCAACTTCTTGATAGGTGCCTGGTTGTTCCAGATAAAGCTTCCACGCGAGGATAAGTTATTAAAAGCTTTAAAAGCTTGATTTATATATGTTGAATTAATTTGGAAACTATTTAGGTGAAAACTGTTTATTTAATTCATGATACACGTGTTTATTGTATAAATATATGCAAGAGATAAAAAAAATACTTAAATTAAAATATTTAAATTAATTCAGAAGAGATATGATGCTGAAAATTAGATCATAATGGCCGCAAGCTTTACAAAATAATGCTATAAGTTAAGATAATATTCTAACGAGTCCAAAAAAATGTTAGGTTGCAGATAATCATCCACTAATGACTTAAAATATTAAATTTTTAAAAAAAATACCTTCAAGGTCTTAGTTTTCTTTAAAATAAGATGAAAAAAAAAAAGATACACACACACACGCAGAGAGAGAGAGAGAGAGAGAGAGAGATAGTCAGAGTCAGTACTTTGTATCATCCTGCACCAGATGCTGTAAGCTGTAACATGTGTGCTTGTCTACACCTTTGAGGAAACATATTCGAACATGCATGCATCCGTACAATACATGTGTCCTCTTACACATATAAAAGTATGTACCGCCCACCATATTAACATTTTATAAACACCCACATGCAGGTGCATTTCTCTAGGGAACGGAGATGAGGATGAAACAGTACTTCTCTCTGTCTCTCATTGTATGCAAAGTTGGTTTGACCCTGCAATTATCTGAAGATATAACAACTATTTTGCAAATTATCCCTCAAGGAAGATATTAACTTAATCAGTTCTTTTTTTTTAATATTATTTTTTCTTAAGAGTAAGGAGCATTTGCTACCACCTTTCTTACCTGCAGCAATAATATGTTACGCAACAATATCTTGTTCTCTACATTAGTGAAAAGGGAGATATGTTTTGTAACAATACTTGATCTGCCTGAAGGGAGGAAACTAGCCATGTTCACTTCCTGTCATCAAGGATTTTTATTATTTTCATAACAAGCTAATAACATCATTATGTGCATATTACGTTGCTAATAACAATGAAAATGGAAGTCGTGTGTAGGGCCAAGTATCGCATCAAGCAATACAACAGGGTGATTATAAAGTTTCGATACATTCCAATACAAATAAAGTATCTTCATCATCATATTCAGTAATTTTCTGACCACTGCTGGATGAAGATCTCTCCTATTTTTTTTCTCTTACGATTCTCGGGGTTAGATGCTATATTCATTAATAGAACTCGTGAAAAATACAAAATTTCATCTATTCATCCAATATAGAACACTTATCGTTCAATTACCATGTGTCATCTGTTTCTCTATTATCAGCAGTGCATCTCCACTTCATCTTTTTCGTAGTCCCATCACATTGTTTGAGGTAGAATCCATTTATCTCCCTAGTTATTCCTAGTATGCATCAACACATTGCTCTTTGTGGACCACTTAGGGCCATATTTATGAATAGCCTCCAACAGTGGGTGGCTCCCAAGGGCATTGAAATTATATACTCCTGGGAGACACCCACCTCTTGGGAGTGGTTCATAAATATGGCCCTTAATCTTTGAGTCCTTTGCACATTCTATGTCCACGTTTTGTATAGTCATACAACATCATACAACAAACTGATTATTCACTTGATGCTTGAGACACAATGGTAATTTGCTTTTCAGAATAAATTTGAGTCTTCCAAACGAGATCCATGTCATTTTACACTTTCTAGTTAGTCATCATGGCATTCGAAGTTTACTTTTGTCCTAGGTAAACATATGTATGAACTAAACCAATGCTGTGTACATGAAGCGAACAAAAAACCGCTATATATATATATATAACTTCTCTTCGCCCAAATTATTCCTATCCTATTTACTTACACGTAAAAAAAAATGTGTCTGTGTCAACTCGCTCAGCTTAATTTTGTAGATATCGCCAAAGATGAATGCGTACTAGTTATTACAATTTTACATTTTTCTGGAAATCAGAAAAAAAAGCAGCCGTGTATGGAAGTGTTATTTCGGGGACTGTCCCCGAAAATCGGGGACAAATGGTCACCTTAGAATATGAAAAAATTTTCGATATTAATTCATGCTCGTTATATAAGACGTTCATAAATTCATTCATACAAAAATTTCTTCACGTATACATGTATTTATTAATTTATGCATACGTATCGTACGTACATTAATCCATTCTTACCTAACTTTGTGTATTTTAGCATAGGCCTACGTGCAGAATGTGCAAAAAGTACAATATAATTAGAACATTTGGCTGTACTCGGGTTTTTGCGGGAAACAACGTATACCTCTATATATGTACTTTTTGGATTTTGTAAGGTGAAGAAAACCCATTTTGACCCTTTTTTTATCAATAGTTATTTCGTCTTCAAAATGTCAATTTTCTGTCCATACAAAATGAATGCAAAAATGTGCCAAGGTGACAGATACTCAACATATTATAAACATAGCTTATTTGTCGCTATTTGATTAACTTCTAATTAAAGAGCAAAATCTTACTAGTTTATAAACAACTAATATTTCTTATTATACTTTAGAGTCTATATTTGTATTATTAATCAAACTATACACTGCATATGGACAGTCCGGACGATTCCAAAAAGCTGGCCAAAAGTTAAAAAAAAAAAGTAACTAGTAAGTAAAAAAGGGATTTTTTTTTAAATGTTGAGTTGGTTACAGTACATCTGTACTGGTCAGAAATTACTTATGAAAGTGTTTATTTCCTTTTACCTGTCCCAGAATACGAGTCGCAAAGCTACCTTTCTTCGATTGGCATCGATTGTGTTACTGAGGGAGTAAACGACGCACGTGTTGAAAGTAGTATAAAAACTTTAGACTGAAGCAGATCATAATCAAATAAAATGGAATCAACGTCTGAAAGTACGTAGAATATATATAAAAAGTTATGAAATAATAATTTATCAAATATAAATTGTTAGTGAAACAATAACTGTTATTGATTTTTATTAACTGAAATCTTTGAAATTCGATATGTTATTACGAAAAAGGTTATGTTGTTCCGCTGTCAGACTTATTGTAAGTTAGAGTCAAATATATTTTCTGCAATATTAAAAAAAAAAAAAAAATCCTGCCCGAAGTTGCCCCCTGTTTCTTTATTCAATTATTTGACAACCACATACTATATAGCCCCATGGTCACTGACTCACTCACTTACTCATCAAAATTCCCAGGCCAAACTACTCGAGCTAGAAACACCAAATTTTGTATGAGGGTACATCATCACTAGTAGGTAAAGATGAAAATCCCAAATTGTAAAAAAGTTGCCATCTTGGATCCAAAATGCCCCCCCCCCCCAAAAAAAAAAAACATTGTTCTATAGAAAACACAGACTAGACCGCTGGGGCTACTGAAGAGAAATTTGGTATGACTGTACATCATCACTAGTAGGTTAAGAAAATTTTTTAAAAATGTATTCAAAGACGCCATCTTGGATCCAAAATGATGGACCCCCCAAAAAAAACAATTGTCCATACCGTTGAGCTAGACATAAGAAATTTGGCATAAAGCTGCATCATCACGAGTAATTTAGGAAAATATTACAACATTTTGAAAAAAATCGCAATCTTTTATCCAAAATGGCCGCCCAAAAACCCATTTTCAAATCCCTGAAGCTAGAGAAACGAAATTTGGTATGAAAGTGTATGACCAAGAGTAGGTTAATAATAAATGGGGCAAACCTTCCCTATGGGGGCGCAACCCTCACGGGGGTCTGGGGGCAGCGCCCCCCAGTGAAGCTACCCGAGTGAAGTTATATTATTAGAATAAACGACTAAATGAAAAACGAAAGATAGAAGCATCGTGCATTGTTGTTTTTCACAAATCTAACCTCAAAAGAAGAGAATTTGGAAGACATAGGATAAGTGTGTATGTTTGTATATGCATGTGTGTGCCTGATATATACTGAAGTTGTTAGTTTGCTATTGGCTCCAACTAACTATGAGAGTTAGTCAACAAGATGAAGAAAACGATGCTTCAAGTTCAGAATGTTCGACGTCAGAAGACACGGATGCATCTATAAATTTATCGCCTGACGATGAAACCGATTTTTTTGTAATTACGTTTTCAATACAATAAATTGATTTATGGTTATAATTAATACAAACTATATTTTCAAAAATTAATTTTATCATAATTCCCTTATTATATACCAAAGCGTTTGCAAATATACGGATTTATTAATTATTACTCAATTTACATCCAATCATGAATCATTTTATAAAAATATCATTTAAGTTTACCCTAAAATGTTGAAATGTTTTTAAGGGGGTTAAATTTTGCAACTCTGACTTCAGATTCGTAATCAGCGACCCCAAAAACCCATAATAATGATATGCGTCTTGATTGTAAGATGATTACAAGCTGTTTCACGAATAGCGGTTGTCAATAGGGGATGAAGGCGGTTACATTTTACATCTCTGACTTCAAATTCGTAATGAGCGACCCAAATGAAAAACGCGAATACAGATTTTGAGATCATTTACTTGAATTTTAGACATTTGGCCAGCTTTTTTTCTTTTTGGAATCGGCCGCACTGTGAGATGGGATTAAAATAATGGAATTTTAACTTCTTGTGTATTATTTGTGTGTAATTTAATTTAAATGCAAAACAACCATTGCGCAAAATTCAAAACTAGCAAGCAACATCATACATGAGTACATATTTTTAAATTTTGAAATGATTGATAGTAAATTCCTGGGCCCGCAGGGCCCGTCTAGACTGCTTTCGTCCTTATATGAATGAAAGAAATTAGGTTTGTGTCTTTAATATAGGTACTATGATTTAGTTGGGAATCGAGGTCTGAAGCAGGACACACCGGCCTGCAGCAACCAGACATCCAGGGAATCCACCGAGTTTAGCTGGTGTGGATATATCTATCCTTGTGTTTCGGAGATGAAGTAGACAGGAAATTGCCGACAGTTGATCTTCGAGATTTTTGATTTGGTTTTGTGTTGCAAGGAAGCAAAGATTGGCGGGAAGTTGATGATTTGTTGCTTTATTGTTCAACTTGGTGTCTCTTGGTATCGCCACTTAATTAAATAAAATAAAATAACCACTGGCATTGCAGAACGAAAGGTCCTGAGCCCGTCCCAACGCCATCTGCTCGCGGTTGGTGGAACACCGATGTCAATCGCATCCGTGCAAAGATTTATGAAGTTGGAATTGTATCTGTGCTGTGTTGTTTCTTAATAGTTGAGAATGTGCTAGTAATTCTGGTACGTAATGTTGTGGCGTCTTATTACATAGTTCATGTGTTGGGGTAGATTAGCTTTCTTGAATTTCATGTGTTTAGCTGAGTTTATGTATGATTTGCGTCTTTCTTGCATGTAAATATAGATTGGAGTCATTTGTATCTTGTTGTATAGTTCTTGTTTGTTTTCTTTCCACATATTATGTGTGTATTTTATCCAGTAACTTTCGAATTCTTCAATTGGTTTCATGTTTTTCGTTGAGTGGTACAGGTCATGTCTATAAATAACCATTGACCGGAGGATGGATTAGTAGAGTCGATGTTTCGTTTACTTTGCCTTTGAAACGCCTTGGTGGAGGTTTACCTATCATTCGTAATTTGGAGATTTCTTTTTTCTTTGGAACGTGTTTGTTTGATTTTTTTTGAGTGTGTTCACTTTACTTTTGGTTTGAAGATCGACTGTAGTTTTGTTTGGACTTCTGTGGTTTTTACCATCATATTGCAAGAAAGGAAGGTAGCGTTGTGAGAGGTAAATGAATAGCCAAGTTCCTATCTTGGCATTTTTAATATAAAACTAATTGGTTTTCTATCTTATATATCGTATCTTGGATGGTTTTGGATGCTTCTGTTAGTGTACACTACATCCCATTCTATTGCGAAAGCTATCACAATTATCTAGTCTATGTAATGAGTTTGAATTAGAAGGTCTTATTTCTGTTGAACCCTCAGAAAGACCTTTATTGCATTTGACTCACGGGAAGTTGGTGTCCCTAAAAAGACCTTTAATATATATTTGATTGGAGTCTACGTAATTCTTCTGCTAAAGCCATTTATTTATTATTTGTAGTGATTTCTTAATATGATTCATTTGTGCCATGGTTTGTATTTAACTTAAATTAGACGCAAATCAACCAAGAGAGTCTAAACCTTCTTTACTCTTATCACATCCGCAGTGTGTAGTTTTATTAATAATACAAATATAGGCTATTAATCGGGCACTATAAAGAAGAGAAACACTTACCCAACAAACAACCAGGAATCCTAATATTTGCAGAGCACTTCAAATTATAGCTTAGACCGATATGAAGATTTTTCTCAAGCTCTATTTCAATAATGAATTTAAGTCGAAAAATATGAAATTAATTATAATTTTTTTTTTTTAGAGGTTTATATTTTCCTTCTGTAAATTTGGTTAACGAAAGAGGAATGAAAGAGTCTAAATATGGTATGAAGTAAAGGAATGTGGTTATTTTTAGGGATTTCGTGGAATTGACAAAATACTGTGCAAAAAGTGTTTCGAATCATTAGTGTCCATCCGTAAGTTATTAAGCTGTCTTCTTTGCATCGTCGCATCATTTGTGGTTGTTTGCAATAAAAGATGTTACTTGGAATCTCTATGTTCTTTATTTGTTTACATTTGAAATAATTCTTGATATGATATGTTATGTCTGGTTATCTTGAAATTTAGTTGTTTTGGAAGGTTGATTAGTGCGATTTTTAAAATTTTTGTTAGCTTCAATGTATCTTGTTCGGTTATCTTTCATTTAGGAGTTGTCGAAGAGAAGTGGATAACAAAGGTTTAGTTTATCTTCTTTCCATTTTATTTGAGATACACGTAGCCAATATCTTTCGTATTTTTCTATATATTCAAATATCAGTTTTAGAATGAAATAGTTCGTGACCATATAGAATATTCGCCCTGAGTATGGAAAGGCAGATTCTGGTTTTAATTCGGAATGAAATATCTGAACGTAAAATTGTCTTTAGTGTTGAAATAAATCTGTAAAACCTTTTCCCTTCTATCTGTGATGTGAGCTTTAAAGGTAAGTCTCTGGTTACTCCTAAATATTTGGCGGTGGAAGATGGTTTAATTTTTGCATTACTGATTTTAATGAATTCCTTTTTGTCTGATTTGTTCCCATGTCCAGCAGGATAGAAAATAATGAACTATGTTTTGCTTCCATTTAATTGAAGTTTCCATGTCTTACACCATCTTATGAACATTTTAGTAATTGTTTGTAGATTGGATATTAGTGATTTGGAAGATCTTACCGATGTCCAATACGCAGTGTCATCTGCAAATAAACCAAGCTTAGTTAAATTTTGGGAAGGAGAAGGAGTATCATTGACGTAGACAGAATAAAGTAATAGGGCTTAAAGCCGCTCCTTGAGGGACACCTTTCGTGATGTGTAAATCTGCCGAAAATTCTTCCTGTGATTCAATTTTTGTGGTTCTATTCGTTAGGAATTGTAGATCCTATCTAATGATTGTGGTCGAAAGGTTCATGGAATAATCCCTCATAGCAGACAGTATCAAACGCCGCTGTGAGATCCATGAAAACTGTCGCTGCCCTCCATTCCTTGTTTATAACTGTTTGTGTATCCGTAACTAATCTCATTAATTGGTCTATGGTAGACACCTGTGTTCTGAAGCCAGTCCTATTACAGTTTCACAGATCTTGGCAATTATGCGATCTTATTGGTCTGCAGTTTACAGATGAAAACTGGTTTTTGTTTTGGCTTTGGAAAGAATATGCTATGTGCAGTCTTCCATTGTTGAGGTATATATCCATATTTTAGTGAAGCATTGAAGAGAATGGTTAGGATTTTGTGTAAGAGGGGAGGGCCTCTTTGTAATGCAATATACGGGATGTCATCTGGTCCGGGTGCGTTATTCTTTTTTTTTTTCCTCAGAATTTTTTGAATTTCCTCTTGAGTGATATCAGCTAATAAAGTCTTTGTGTCGTCTGAAGGGTTATCAATTTTGTCCTGATCTGTGAGGTCCTGGAAGAGGTTTGTTAATTTTCTTATTCTTTATGCAGTTTTCATAACCTCTTTTTGTATTCTTTCAGTGTTATTGGTTGAATCCTTGCCTATTTTGTCCTTGAATTTATCATAGAATTGATTGATTAGTTCCCTGTTTGAAGAAATTGCTGTATTGTCTAATTTGTTTGGTATTGAATGTGTTGATTTTCTTCCACTGAAAGCGGTGATGGATTTCCAAAATTTGTTAGGGTTCTTATGGTAGTTTTCAGTTAATTTGGAGATGAAATTATTGGATTTTGTTCTCTAAATTTGACTGTTTTGTCTTATTTCCTTCTGCAGTTCGTTGATTTGCTTTTTTGATATATTCCGAAGGTTGTTTATGAAAAATTCTGTTGAGGTGTCTTTTGTATGTTATGGTATTAACAATGTCAGCAGGCAGTCTTTCGACATGTGGAATTATTTTGTCATACATGATAGATTTCTCCATGTAGTATTTTAGTTAACGAATGAGTAACCCGTTCAATTTCTTCTGCTGTGGTGATGGTGGTTTGAATAGTTTTGAGTTTTTGTTTTCAAATAATTTCTATATTCCACCCAATTTGTTTTGTCATAATTTGGGTATTTTGAAATTATTACAGTTTTATTGATTTAAAGATTGAATTTCAAATAGATTTCTCCATGGTCTGAAGGTAAATTGATGTCAACTTCTTTTCTGATTAATTTGTTAGAAAGTGAAGGGGGGAAAATAGTACTTTGTCTGGTGCTGTTTTAGTATTTTTTCGCAGAACGAGTAGGTCCAACATTTACATTTATCAAAGAAGATTGCAGTAGATATTGAAAGAGTTTTAGTCCGTTATCATCTGTTTTTGGATCCCCCACAAGTTGATGCTGGCTATTGATATCTGCTACTATAATAAGGTTATGGTATTTGGTTAAGACTGTGAAAAGAGGCAAGCTTGTGTTAATATCGGTTCTAGGACTGGAGTAAAATGTGGCAAGTATTATAGGATCTTTGGGTTGTTGAATTGCAATTACTAATGGTGTAGTTAGTGCATCTTGCAGAGAGACCGGTAATTCTAATTCAAAGGCATTAAATTTGTTATTGATAAGGATTGCTATTCCTCCTGTAGCTAGCTTTCTATCTTTTCGGAATATTTTAAATCCTGTGACCGTTAATTTAATTTTGCTGGTGAGTTTGGTTTCATTTAAGAGAATTATATCAATTTGCTTTTCTGTAGCTAATTGTATTTTTTTCATAGATTTTCCTCTCTTATACCAGTAATATTCACTAACATTATTTGTAGATTGTTTTGCGTAAATGTGTTTGTTTTATGTAATTGCTTATTGGCCATGATCAGTTGAACTTGGTTTTGAAGTTATATTCATTCTGTGTGTGTGTTTTTTTTTTGTTTCGTTTTTTTTCGAAAGTTTCGTTTTCTATATGAATGTGGCCGTCCACAGATTGTATAATATTCAAATGTCTTTTTAAATATTCTTCTGAGGGAGTCTTTACAATTTGTGATTAATTTGGAGCTTATTTCTTGTGGTAAGGATAAAATTAAGATAGAAAGTATCCAGTTTGTTACCATAACAGTATGTTCATCAATGATGTTGAGATTTTCTTGTTCGATCTTTGAGTTATCTAGTACACTGATTATAGGTTCTGCGTTATCAGTATCTTCTCCATTATCTTTTTCATTTTGATTTTTGTGAAGAAGATCAGGAAAAGTGATTTTGCTGTTTATGTTTGGAGGAACTCTATACATTTTTGTAGGAGCAGACGTTTGGCTTTGTTTAGGCCTCATTGGACAGACAGACGCTGCCGTCCTATGTCCATGAATCTTGCATGTTCCACAAAAGTTTTTATCTGGCGTTTGCTACACGTGTAATTCTGGTGACTCTCTCCGCATTTAGAGCATGGTTTGTCCTGATGATACAATAAACATAGTCTGCATGGAAACGGTCTGCCTTTTGTTTACGATTCTTCAACTCTATATCTGAAATATACTATGCTAATGCCGTTTGTTATAAGATTACTGACAGTATTAGGGTCCTTAATAAATATACGCACCATGGGTAATGGTCCCTTATAATTTCTGATAGGCGTGACATTTGTAATTGGCAGGTTGTTCTGTTTTAAGTGTTCCAATATTTCTTTGGTGTCTGTCTCAGTGGAAATTCCTCTAGCTACACAAGTGAAAGGTGTAGTGGAAGTGGGTTTTTGTGGATTGTTTCTTTTATCATCTAGAATTTCCATAACCGCTTTTGGTCCAAAATCTGCAGCTTTGAAAATATTGCAGAATCTTTCTTTATTCTGATTTGTTTTTAAATTGGAATCTGAACCCATTTAAGTTTTGTGATGGATGTATATTAAGACCTAAATTGGGTATTCTGGCATTTATTAGCCTAGTTAATTTGAAAGGTTCATTCAGATCATTTTTTTAAATATGTT
This sequence comes from Lepisma saccharinum, assembly GCA_022664845.1. Classification (NCBI taxonomy): domain Eukaryota; kingdom Metazoa; phylum Arthropoda; class Insecta; order Zygentoma; family Lepismatidae; genus Lepisma; species Lepisma saccharinum. The sequence goes on along the minus strand of JAGDQP010006563.1, from coordinate 25,391 downwards.
TTTGTAGTATGATTCCGTAGTTAGAAGAAGAATCGCTTTCTTGTGCAGGTTTTTTTTTTTTTGTTCTGAAAAGATTTTTTTGGTTTCAATTCCTATTGTGATATTTTTCGTTTTCATTTTTGGTTTCCTTGATGAGGTATTGTTTATATACAAGTAAGATTTTGCTCTTTAATTTGAAGCTATCAATAAAGAGAGATAAGCTATCTTGCTCCCATCTGTTAAGTGTCTGTCATTTTTCGCATTTGTAGAAACATAAATTTTGGGAAATCATGGCCCCCGTTCTGAGGAGTGACCGCTGTCCAACTTCTACTAGCGATCCTCGCATGCATTCATGCAACTACACTAGTATCCAAAATTAAAGCAAAACGAAGCAATCTCCCCAGAAGTAATATATTTCTTGAAACAATTGGTGTTACAGGAAGGTATGCATGAGTATGGTATACAACGAAATAAAAGCGGCAAAGAAACAGCATTTTATACTTGAAAAATACGCAATACAGTTCAATCTCGTGGTTGAAATATCACAAACGGATGCAAGCCAGAATTATAATAATAAGATCAGAAAACAAAATAAAGTGAGAAACCCCCAGAATGGAGCTTAATAGGGTAAGTGGTCACCCCTAGCAGTGATACAAGTCTGACAACAATGCTGCATAGTACGGACAGGTGCAGCGGGAAGATGTTGTGGCAGTAGCTCCCATTATTCATGCGGAGCTATTCTGAGAGCATCAAATGAATGGCCGTGATCGTGAAGCAACTCGCCTTGCTACGTTGTCCCAAACATGTTCAGTTAGATTTAAGGCCGGTTAACTCACTGGTCAGTCTAAAAGGGCAATAGTTTCCACATGCTGCCGAAATTGGCTCAAATGTATTGTCAAGATCTGATTGCGATATCTGGTAGCAGTTTTGCCTTGTCCTTTCACCCTGGTGGTTTCGCGTAGAGGCGTTCTTCAGGTGCTGCTAATGCTGGCCCACAACACCACCCCACCACTTCCGTATTGATCACGTCCAATGATGTTGGAAGGATTATATCCTGTTCCCCGTTCTCCCCAGATGATGCACCGTCGAGAATCAGACTATAGAGTAAACCACAACTCATTACTGAATAATACGAACGTCCAATTTTCATCTGCCCAATGACTGCTGTGATCTCGACAACATTGTAGACGATTCCTTCTCTGATCTGCGTGCAAAGGCACACAAATTACCGGTCACTTTGCATTCAGTCATGTTTCCCCTAGCCTTCAAACCACAGTTTTCTCAGATATCTGGCTGGCTTCCTGTTGTAGCAGCGTGATCTGATGCCAGTTGACGGATGCTACTCCAATTGTGGTGTCTGGCTTTTATCAGCAAATAACGATTTTCGCTTCCAGATATAACTCTTGGATGTCCTTGACCAGTCTTCTGGACGTGTCTTCAGTGTCAATCAACAGTCTCCAAGAATGATTAACCACTGAGGAATTCACTCTGAGTTATGTGACTACTCTGATCTGTGACTGTGCAGCTTCAGGTCTTCCAATGGTCCTCCAGCATAAAGCGTCATTTAACAGTCGTCTTTTAGTCATTTCTAAGTCGTTCAGTATCATTGGTATCATCTGCCTTTAAGAAACACTGATAATCAACACCTTTAAGAAACACTGATAATCAACACCTTCGTATACTTTAGTAGACGTCATTTGTACAGCCTAGGACTGCAGTCACTTCCTATACTAGCACCAACCCTTTGTTTCTACCATGATCTATGTCTTTCTACATTAAAACGGATAGAAATATGATTTTGATGATGCATAGATATCATACGACATTTTGAAACAATTATTTATCACTTGTTTGTGCTGCAAATTTTGCTTTAAGTTTGGACACTTGTGTAAAACCTGTATCGCGGGTGTGAATGCTACGGTTTCTATCCTGACGAAGACATTTGCCGCGTATTATTTGCATTCATTTTGTATGGACATTAAAATGGCATTTAAAGACAAAATAACTATTGAGAGAATTATTTCTCCTTAATAAAAACTGTCAAAATGTGTTTTCCTCGCCTTGCCAAACCCAAATAATATATTTAGATAATTGTATTATGTTGTTTCCCGCAAAATTCGACTACAGCCGTTGTATTGAAAGAAGTTTAAACGAACATCTGGAGTTTTTACTCTGGTTATGGTAGTAGCAAGTTTTATACTAAAAGGACAAGATTACAGGAGCGTTCTTGAAGAATTTTTAACGTCTCATTATACGTATATAAAGGCATCGATGCTGTATGAAACAATACCACTGTATTTCTTTGTAACTTGAGAAATACCACTGATAAAATTAAAACGAACTGGTTTAAAGATGTGGCACAAAATGCCATATACGATCCAGAAACAATGACTCCATAATGTTGCTTTTGGAATTGTTAGCGGAACATCCAGTCTTTGTTTCTGTTTTATGTAAAATTAGCGAACGCAACAGATCATGCTGGGTCGTTCAGATCCCCGACCACTAGCCTGCGATAAATAGTAATTATCGACTTTCCCGAGAATTCAGTCTCCTTTTTGATATAAAATCGATAATAATAATCGGAAAATTAAGAATATAATTACTTATGAACCAACAAAAGATGTGAAGAAACCATGTTACAGAGTACATTAATATATATATATTGCCCAATAATGTAAAAGTAACGTTGCCAATCTTTCAAACGACACGCGTTTATTTAATAATAAAAGGTCTTTCAGTAGGTAAAGCTAATATCACACCTGACACTACCCCAAAGCTATTGTATTCCCATTTCTTCTTGGTGCACCTCTACAACAGCAAAACCCTCCAGATCAAGTGGTCAAACCTCTTTATATACATATATCTTCTTCACAAAACACACATTTTTGATCAGATTATAGTCTTCTTTACGTCATAGGATGACACTTTTTCTTTTTCTTTTTTTTTTATGAATGAATGAGACCGGATCTATAAAAGTTTTTTTTTCCCCTATTTCTCTCTTCCACTTTTTCTTCATACCTTTTTTCTTTTTGTCAATTTTGGTTAGCCAGACTGGAAATGAGAGATTAAAATCCTGCACAGCCACAAGTTTCCAATTTTATGGAAGAAAAGGAAAAAGAAACTATTCACGTGGTATGTGTGAGGCACGTTCTATCTTCCTTTCATTGGCTCAAGAGGTATCTTTTTCTTTTCTTCTTCTTTGTGTGGTCTCTGTGTCAAATTGGCACTTCAAAAAAGAAAGAAAAAAAAAAGGGACCTTCTGGATGTGTATTTTAACTTTTATCAGCGTTTCTTTTTCTTTTCCCCCAGTCCGTAAGTGGTCTAATTGACATTCGGTCAGTCGAAAATGCTGAAGCAATGACAAAGGACATGCTTCTCTATTGAATTCCAACACTTGTGTATATTATCCGAAGGAACTGCCCCTTTTTATATAGTGGATTTGCTCTTTTCACAACAGTGTTGACGAGGGGCAGTTTACCTGAGGGAAACCTTATACTTTAGCCCATTCTTCAGATGACACAGCGGAGTACGGTATTCTTTTTTTTTCGTATCATTTTTCACTGTTTGCAAGAGTTTCACAAAAAAAAATAATCCTCCAACAAGCAATAGCTATAGGGTAGAAAAGAATACTGTATAATGGCCGATTGAAGACACCTTTTGGGCGTTTATACCGTTTATTTAAGCTAAATTTATTGAAAAGTTGAAAGCACATACCAAATAGAGTGTGTTTAATGTCCAGAAGATAAAGGATTCAAGTGACATTAACGAATAATAATAATAATAATAATAATAAAACATTGAGGTAATCTTTTTCATATATGCCGAAATATATGTGACACGAAATCGTCATATTTTGTATATGGACATATCAAGGTCCAAGGTTTCTTTGTACAAAATATGACAGTTTTGTGTAACATATATTTCGGGTTAGATATAAAAGATTACCTCGAACTATGTCTTTATTTATCAATGTCACTTGTACCATTTGGCTTCTGGACTCATCATAGCTACTACACTGTAGCTAATTAATATTTTAATTAAGGTAATCATTCTTCAGTTGCTTTTTCCTATTTTTTCCTATTCCTGTTTCGTCTACTGGGCTTCCTCCCAGCAATATTTATCGGAATTCTTACGTTATCAAGATTTCAGTACCAAGGAAACTGAGCTGTGGGAATTTTCTTGTAAATTCCTACGTTGCATGCATGTAATCATAGAGAAACTATAATATATATACTTATTTCAACAGGCCATTTTGTAATCACCACATCCCTCATTATGCCCCATCCGCTATTAATTGCATGCTTTTGAAATTGTATGTTTAGTATTAACCGGGGATCTTGATTGACATTTGACAAGTTGAAACGATCAGGAGGATAGAGAAGTGTGTCACAGACAATGGCGAACTTCATTGACACCAAACGTGGTGATAAGCTGTTAGACTACGAAGTTTATTTATAGCGAATTAACAGACTTGAGCTGAAAACTCTTATTGAAAATGTACACTCGGATACGATGCTATAGCTGTTGTTTCTTGGAGATGAACCTATAAAATCATAATGTGTACATTCACAGAGGTACAAGGGTTGTTATCGAGCGGCCGTAGCTCAGTTGATCGAGCGCTGACTTAGCAATCGGAAGGTCAATTCTGGAAACAATATCACCGGTCTCCTATCCTGACTGCGGGGTTTCCCAGGGTGTTTCCTCAGTCACACTAGGCAAATGCCGGGAGAGTACGTACAAACTAGCCCCTGCCCAACTAGTTTCCACCGTACTCCGGCCTGGACCTAGGATGCCTAAAGGTCATAAATTCGTTTCAGTGTAAGGGGTGTTAATTGAAGCCAAATTTTAAGTGAAGAATATGACGTAAAGGGTATACAATGACCCGATGGAACCAAATCCAATGGCTTACAGTTTTATTTTACTTGTGTCTTTCTCGCAGTATCCTATATACAGAATTAGTTCAGCGCAATTAAGTTTTAACCCAGAATTAAAAAAAAAAAAAAACAAGCTGAAAGTTGGTACAAATATTCAGAATGATGTTGGAAATAGCATACTGAAAGTCTTTTTCAAAAAAAAATCCCACTTGGGGAAAATCCGCCATCTTCGAAAACCGCCGCCATCTTTAATTCTTATACTATTAAATGGAGCGCTTGAATAAACTAAGCTATCAGTTTCGTTTAAAAGCTAAATTGATATTTCTATCCTCTTTTATTGAAATACACCTGCGATTTTTTCCAAGTTGAATTATATTTTTGGCGTTTCATCTTTAGCAGACATTCAATGTGGCAACTATAGTTCATATAGCGACGATTTTTTCAGGATGTCGGATTTTACACAGGAAGGGTTTTTTTTGGATACTTCCGGTATGTTGTTCATGGTAATATTTTTATTCTTGCATCAATGTTCAGCTTTTAAATTGCGCTTCAATTGTGTGTATAATCATTTTCATGATCCGACGACAAATATGCAGTCAAAACAACTCTAATTTAAATTATTATGTGCCATATTAAATGTCGCTAAACTGAAGACGAAACCCCCAAAATTTAATTCAACTTGGCAATAAAGGAGGATAGAAATATCATTTTAGCTTTTAAACGAAACTGATAGCTTAATTTATTCAACAATTAATTTATTATGCATTTAAAACTATAAAAATTAAAGATGGCGGCAGTTTTTCCAAGATGGCGGATTTTCCCCACGTGGGATTTCTTTTATAGGACTTTCATTATGTTGTTCCGTACATCATTCTGAACAGTCGTACATTTTCAGCTTGTTATTAAAAAAAGCTCCAGGTTTTCATGATATTTTGTCTAATTGCACTGTCCTGTTTCAGTACAAAAATAAATTTCGGTTTGCTGACTGGTTCATCTGTTGATATGCATTAATTTCTGTTATCCGTCAGCGTTAAGAATTTTCCGTTCTTCCAGAAATTTCCCGTCAAAAGAAACCAGTGAGTCAGGAGTAAAGTGTTCCCTGTTCTTCTATTAAAGGACCACATTGTTATAAGTAAGCTCTACAATCAATGAACATCTTTCTTCTATCTAAAGAGAAATATCTAACTAGACTATCAAATGAGAAATAAAAATACAGTTGAAGAATCTCTGACATTTTGACATAGACTTATATTAGTTTACAAAATTAACGGGTACTTTCCAAAAGTGATATTATGGAAATACAAAGAAATTCGAAATTCCAAATTACAAGGTTTAATTAATATTTCAAACATATCAACTTGCGGTAGCTGACATCTCTGTTCCAAATGTTAGTTTCCTTTTTACTCAGAAATCTCATTGAATTGAATCAATTTATGGCATTTCGGCATAAATGTTTATTCTGCCGAGATATGGCAGAAGAAACAATGCGGGAAAGAGTTTTCCAGGGCCGAAGTTGAACATGCCATCCCGGCATTTGTCTGTTTAATTGTAGAGAAATCCTTAAAAAAAAAACTCAATTAAGATGCTCGGTCGCTGGTATCGATCACAAGACCTCCCGAATGTGAATCTAACGCTCTACCAACTGATAGAAGAAACTTTTTTTTAGAAAGAAGTTGAAGACAGAGATAAAAGCAATTGGTCACAGAAGTGATTGAAACTTGAATCCAACCCTTCAGCTTGCCTGGTGACTGATATATTGACTTAATTATTAGTGAAATAACCTATTTCTGTGTATACAGAGCATATACGAAATATTCAAAAACTTTCTTACCCAAACTCACTTCATTGTAAAGAAGAAAAAGTGAACAAGATTCGATAAAGTTGATATTTTTTTTACCCCGATCAGTATTTGAAGCAGGGATTCTGCCAGACCTCTCCCAATAGGGGGTGTCACCCTCCAAATCGTCACGCACACCTCCCAACTTAAACTATTACTTTTAAAAATGGATAGGAACTCTGAAAAACTCTACTTACACCCCTCTAACTTTGGCTTTACATACCCCAAACGGAAAATCCTGGCAGAATCCTTGATTTGAAGACGTTTTGTTTACAGTTTTTTTGAAGACGTTTTGTTTACAGTTTTTACACACGTTAGGATGTTTAATTAAGCAATTTTAGTAATATGGTGGGTGGGTAACGGGAGCGGGATTAGAACCCAGGACATATAGGAGAAACTTTCTTTATAAAACAAGCGAACTGCGAAAAAAGATAGGAAATCTGTCACTTTCCTCGCCATATATTAAAAAAGTTCGATTCACAACTGATTGCTCTAGACTTTATCGAGATGTTTTGTGTACAGAATGTACAAAAACGTCGTCAAAACTTTATTCTTTTAACGTGTACAAGGAGTGTACTCTTTAATTACTGTTTTATGTGAAGTAACCTACAGGAACAACTTTGTACAGACACGATCAAAAGTGCTTATACCAGTTAGGATTTTTTTTTTTCGACTAGTTTTGAAATGGATACCGACTTGAGTACTGTTTAGTCAGTATATTGAGGCTGTCCTCAAATCAATATATCCATTCCGAAGTGTATTTTTACAAAATAAATTTTACCAACAGGAAACAGGCTTTGATCGTGACTGTACCATTCCTCAATAGTCCTGGACCAATATACTTCCTACATCTCGACTGTATTTTACATCCACTACAAAACAAAAGCTTATGTTGATTGTGGTTGGTACGCCTGAACTGTACGTATATGGGTTCAGGCTATTCCTCGTGAAGAAAGAGGAAAACAAATGTAGGAGCGAGATCTATTCTAATATGACTAAATTGATCTTTGCACAGTTTCAGAATTATGCCACGAGCCACAAACTGTAGGGGGGGATTCGGTATACACAGAACTGGGTAGTTAGGAGCCCACTTTAACAAAAAAATAAACTGTAGGTCCTGTCCTTAGAAGCTCCCAGATCGTTTAAAAAAAATAAGGTAAGATAAGATAAAATTAATCGTATGGGCGGTAATAGCTCTCTGTGGCTTACGCCAGTCCCGAAAAACAATCAAGGCTGTAACTTGGTAGTTGATTTTAAATGTAACTAAACAATTGAAGCTGAACTAATTAGTTTTATCATTTACTGTTTAAATCCTAGCTAACTATCTGTTACAACTCAACCGAATTACCATAAGGAACAATGCTTTATGTATACCTTAACAAAGAGGGGAGAGAAAGAGATGGACAGGGGAGATGGGTTCCTCCTCTCAATCAAAACCTTCAGGTAACTTAGACTCCATGAATCTCTCTCTGAGTATGCTCGTTTCCGTCTTTTTTTTTTCTTTTTTTAATGAAGAGAGTTTGATAACGAATAATGAATCAGAAAATCGTTCTGTGAGTAGGCCTAATGATGTCTTGGGTTGTTTTTTCAGCCATCTTTCTCTTTTCTTTTTTTTTTTTTTCAGCAAACTGTCTCTCAATAAAGATCTTCCGTCTTCTTCTTTTGCTCTTCGACTTCTTCCAGAATCCTGCTCCATCGTTAACAAGTAGCGTCTCTAGCTATGTGCTCTATACTTTTCTTCCCGTCTCGAGAGGCCCAATTATTTGTACCCTCTGGCCCTGAGACTTGGTCGTCTTCATCTTTTTACATTATTATTCAAGTTCGTTTCTTAGAGGTTTTTATATGTAAGATTTTTTTTTAGTAAAAAAAAAAGTCTTCTTCCGTTTCGTCCCAGTCTTCAGCCAATTCCCCCGTCCTTTTCTCCAACATATATCTTTTAGAACTTCATACGCCCTCAAGTCTCTCTCCACCCCACCACCACCACCACCACAACCTCCGTCTCTTACCAACCAACAAACTTATCTCTCGAGATTGGGCATCAGTTTCCAGGACTCGTGACTGGTTCGTAACGAAATCGCTAAGTTTCGTATTTCAACTCCTTGAGCTGAAAAGTCTGTTTCAAAAGTCGATATACATATGCACTGTGTCCTTTCTTTTTTCTTTTTTTTACTGTGAAAACGTATTTGTACCCACAGCCCCTCGTTTATGTTGAGATTTGAGTCCTCGCTTATTGGGTTTTGAAACTGGGATGTCATTGGTTGCATATGTAATTATGGTTTATTACTCTTCTTCAGCGTGTGTGTTTGAAGTGTAAGGATTGACAGTATAAGCATATTTTAATGACTTTACATTAATTAATCGAATCACATTCTATGGCTAAATTGTATTGAACTAAAGATAAAGGTATATGTAACATTCAAGTGTCGGCGATCATATGCGCAATTATTATTTTATGAGGTGTGATGATATCAGGGATTTCGACAAGATTTTCAATTTCGGGGGGGGGGGGTGTAAAGTCAAATTGGGAGGATATAAGTAGAGTTTTGCACGGTTTTTTTATCGACTTTTGACCGCAAAAATGTTAAAGTTGGGGGGTGTTCTCGAGGGTTTGGAAGATGGCACCCACCACAGGAGGAGGCGGGGGGGGGGGTGTCTGGTGGAATCACTGGATGATATGGCGTACACTCTCACTTCGAACACACATGTTCTTTCAGAACATGATGTATTATTTGAGAATTGGAATACCCTACAAGGTTTGCTCTGCTCGTTTTATTTTCTATATTTTTTCAATAAAGGAGGTCTTTTTCTGGTATGAATCATGACTGCTTTTTGTAATCAATTTGAATAAGAATTTTCGGTTGAATTCAATTTTTATCTATGGCATTTAGGCAGCTGTGATAGGATGTGGAAGAGGATAATGGAATGTAGTCGCCCAGGGTCTAGTTTGTTGGTACCGTCACGGCATTTGCCTGGTGTGACTGAGAAAAGAACTGAAAAAAACCTCAGTCAGGATGGGCTGCCTCAGGGAGCGTTACTAGGACCTTCTGATTGCTAACGCTCTACTAACTCCTGGAAAACCCCCCACTGTTCGGTACGAATTTTTCTTTGTGTACTTTAGGAGGACAGATTGAAGCTGACGAGGGTTTTCCAGGATTAAGTTGTTTATGAATTGTTTTTGTAAGGAAGAGTACAATTCTTTGATATTTTTTATATTCAAAATTTTTTTTTAACATCTTCAATTTTTCCTATAAAAATTCCTGAGATTTGTCCCACTAGTTGGGATTAGTGAATTCAGTTAAAGTTTATGGATGAAAAAGCGAAGATTACCCTATACATGTATACATACAACGATATTTAGGATATTTATATACCATTATTTATTTATTTCATCGACACAACAGGCCTTCATGCCTATTTATAGCGTCTACAATAATTGTTACATTGTTACATTTAATGACACAAATAATAGAACATCTATACCCTTTTTCTTGTCCAAAAAGTTTCTTTTTCTTTTTCTTTCTCTTTCTCATTTTTTTTTTTTTTTACAATATATTCTGTATCAATCTTTTGTACAGTTCTTCCGAATTTCCAAATAGGTCCAAATTTGTACAATTCTTACCTATTGCATTATAAGTAGCACTAGTTCTCCATGTAGGTGACACATTTAATACGTTTGTACGAGCTTTTCTGCAGTAGAATAGGCCACTATTTCCCTCGCGCGTTCTGAGAGATGGGACCTTAATAATTATTTTTTCAATTAATTCGTTACAGTCTATTTTATTGTGCAAAAGTCTGTACAAGAAGAGTAGGTCGTTTAATGTTCGTCTTTGATCAAGTTTCTGAAATTTAAAATTATCGATTAAATTGTTGTAAGATTCGTATTTCGGGTAGAAACCAGTCCGTTTGTATGTGAGAAAACGTAAAAATTTGCTTTGTACGTGTTCGATCTTCTGGCAACTAGCTTTCATAGAGGTAATCCATATAAGTGAGGCATATTCAAGTTTGGACCTAACATAGGAATAGTAAAGAGTTTTCAAAGTGCTATCATTTGCAAATTCTTTGGTTGTCCTAACAAGAAATCCTAGGTTTCTATATGCATCATTGGTTATATTTACCACATGTGGCGAAAAGGTTAGTTTACTATCGAATGTAACACCTAAATCTTTAATTGTATCCAATTTTTTTAAGCTTATTCCATTGATCGAGTAAGTGAAATCGTAAGTTTTTTCCCGTCTGCTATAGGTCATGGCTTTACACTTACCAATATTTATTTCAAGTCTATTCCTAGAACACCATTTCAGTATACTGGTCAAATCCTGTTGAAGCAGTAGACAGTCATCCAATGACTTTACATTGACAAATATTTTTAAGTCGTCTGCAAACAACAGCTTACGAGAATTTTGAATATAGTGTGGTAAGTCATTAATAAATAATAAAAACAGAAGAGGACCAAGATTAGATCCCTGAGGAACACCGGAACCGACATAAAAGCAATTGGTTTTATATTCTTTATATAGAACGGATTGTCTACGGTTACTTAAATAAGACTTGAAGAAATGGATCATAGAAGGATTAAAACTGAATGTGGAAAGCTTTTGAATTAGTATATTATGGTCTACAGTATCAAATGCTTTTTTAAAATCTGTGTATACAACATCTACTTGTTCTTTATTGTCTATGGCGGAAGCTATGAAGTCTGTAATTATAGCCAGATTAGTTACAGTAGATCTTTTCTGTAAAAAGCCATGTTGATATATTGAAAGTACCGGCTTAACATGCTGCATGACCTGATCATAAATGACACTTTCAAATACTTTAGCAACCGTTGACAATATGGCTACAGGACGATAGTTGTCAACTTTATTTTTATTGCCTGCTTTCGGAACTGGACATATAATTGATTCTTTCTACATATCCGGAAATACACTTATTCTTATTGATAAATTAAATAACGTATATATCAGTTCTTTAAACATATCACTACAACCCTTCACAATATATGCTGGTATATTATCAGGCCCAACTGCCTTATTCGGTTTCAGTTTCTGTATGGCCATTTGAATGTCACTTATACTTATTTCTAAAACGTGGAATAAGTTCTGACATTCCTCCTGCGAGTCTTCATCAAGTATATTGTCAGTCGTTTTAATTGAGGAAGATTTATTGTAAATAGATTGAAAATGCTGAGCGAAAGCAGTTGCTACCTCATCGTTGCCAGTCAGGTTCTGTCCCTCATATAGCATGGGTATTGGAGAAAGATGGCGTGATTTACTTTTGATATAGGACCAGAAGTGTTGTGGATCTTGTGTTATATAATTTTCAGCATTATGTGCTTTTTCAATTTCCCGTTTCACTTCCTTACGTAATCTGCAGTACTCTTTATAGTGATATTGATGTTCGGTCGTTCCCTCCCCCTTAAGCCATTTAACTCGTTGACGCCATTTCATTTTTATTTTGTCTATTATGCTTTTTGTAAACCAGCAAGGAAAAGTTTTTGTCGTTGGTCTTTTTTTTTGGAATACACTTTTGAAATATTGCATAAATTACTTTATAAAACTCATCAACTGCTTCATTCACATCCGTATGTTTTTTTAACTTTTGCCAATCTACTTTAGCTAATTCATTATAAAGATATACATAATTCCCTTTCTGAAAATTGAACCCTAGTAAATTTCTTTTGTTTCTGAGTTTAGGTGATCGAACTCGTGGAAAACTTATACAAAGTGATGGATGGTAAGCATCCTCTTTAACTAATGGATGTAGTTCTCTAACTACTGTTACATTTGGAAGGTTACTGATTACTAAGTCTAACGTTCTCCCTAAGCTATTTGTAACATTATTATGTGATTCCATGTCATGATATAACATAAAATGATAGAGACTCTGGCATTTATTTGTTGATTGAGCCAAATCAAAACTTTTGCTGGTAATGGAGGGTAGATTTATATCACCGACAAGGAGAATAGTGCTACCTATTATGCAATTAATTTCAATAAAATGAAAAAAAATACTCATACAATGAAATATCAGAGTTTGGTTCAAAATACACAACACATATGTAAAGCGGTTTGGAATTTAACATTGTTTTCACAAGAATACCCTCAGGGTCCTGTTCAGTAACAAATACTTGAGTGACATCCAGGCCCCGAACTGCCAGTAAAACCCCTCCCCCTGTTGTTTTCCCACTGTTTTGGTAGTCTCTGTTTCTACGATAAACTCTGTATCTATTATCAAAAAATTCAGAATCAAAATAATCACCAGATAGCCAGGTCTCTGTTATTGCTACAAAGTCATAATTGTTTATTGGAATAAACGTCTTCTTACGTCAGTTCTTGAGTTATAGTAAGCTTCACGTTTGTAACTTAAATTACTCTTTAGAAAATATTGGGTAAGTGCAAAATTTCAAACCGTTTGACATGTCACAGATTAGTGACCTCGCAGATGCTCTGCCAGTGAGTGAATCCACGTAACTGAGGGAATATCAGAGCAGTCACAGACATAAGCAGTGAGTGTGGACGAGCAGACAGAGACAGCGTATCGTGTCGATGAATCAAAGAGGAACATGTCAGATACTTTTTATTTTTGGAATTCGATAAAGGCCGCAGCCTGCCGCAACGTTCGGCAAGTGTAGTTGCAGTTGACGGTCGTCGGTGGTCTCAACAATTCAGGGACGGATACAGAAGCAGTCAAGATCAACTGGAATCTGCACGTCCATCAGTGTTCGGAAGAGGATCTCAGACGAAAACATAGGAAATAACCCGAATTTAACCGTAGAAGAATTTACGGAAACCTTCCAGGTGAACAGCGCACAGTTGAAAGACGGCTTAAATCGCAAGGTTTCACCACAAAGTCCAATCGTTGGGTTCCGTATCAGCTGAATTGAACTCAATGTTAGGGAAGCGTTGCGTGTTGTGTTTACTCGCTTTCCCGTTACAAAAATAACCGGTTTTTGACACGCATTGTCACGAGGGATGAAAACTGGGTTCTGCACCTGAACGTACAGCTTCGAAGGACTGTGTGTTGGGTTTCTAAATCTCATCCGTTCACATCTATACCCAAACTTTGTGCGAAGATGTTGGGGTTTGTGGTGTGATTTCAAAGCTATAAATAATTCACTTGCAGGTTCTGGCACCTAACCAAAAAAATTAATACCATCTTCTGCTGTCAACAGTTGGATATACTGCTAGTAACATTGCAATCGAAGAGGCCAAACTTCGTTAATCGCAAAGGAGTAATCATCCATAATGATAACGCCAGTCCACATGCTGCTGACATCATCCGTCAAAAATTGATGGGCTTTGATTGGGAGGTTTTACCCCATCCGCCGTATTTTTCTGACTTAGCTCCTACAATCTACCACCTGTTTCACGCTTTGCAGAACTTCTTCGCTCAGAAAATCTTTGATGATATGGAAGCTGTGAAAACTGCCGTACTCGACTCGACTTCTTCGGCTCCAAATCTCATGAATTTTATTGGCTTAGGATTCATCTCGCACAAGAAAGATTGCAAGAGATCATCGATTGCGGTGGCTATAACAGTCTTAGGCGAGTTCCATTTTGTGTTGCTTGCACTTCTTTATGGCACACCAAAAATAGGTAGAACTTTTGCACGTACCCAAAACATGAAACCTAGGCAGTAATATTTTGAAAATCATGCACAAATAATCAAATATAATTTTTTAAAAGAATATTTAAACAGAAATCAATGTTTTAATTTTAAAAATTCAAACTGTTTAGTCCGTCAACTATTTTCGAAGATCAATTATGCAACAATTAATATTAGAAGAGAGGGAAAAGTTACAAAGAATTGCAGTATTAAATACATTCAAGTTTAGTATAATGCGTGGAACATTTCTCATGGCATACTATTTCTTGAATAAAGCCAACATGAATTTTAAATGTCCTTTCATTTAAAGGAACAAAATATAAGATGCTCCTTTCGGCATGTAGTTATATTTTGATATATTTCTTGTCTTATTGAAGAAAGAAAAAAAAAGAGAAGAGTTATGGAAGACAGAAAATGATCCCCGTCTAATTGTGGGCGACGTAACAACGTTACGAAATGTTTTAGGTAGCATTTTTCTTTTTTGGGTTTGAGTCAAGAACTATTAATGTGAGAATTGTTATCGGTTTTACACCTGCCACGTCACTGTATCTACTTCAGAAAGAAAGAAAGAAAGGGGGGGGGGGAGAGAGAGAGAGAGAGAGCAGTAGGTAATCTTCAAATCCTTGTTGAAACATAATTCATCAACCGAAGACTCTTTCATGATGCAATCGACGGACGGCGCAGGTGCAGGTTTAATTAATTGAACCACCAAATTAATTGACTACTTAAGTACACTTTATTTTCTCTTATGGTTCTAATTTTTTCCTGTCTATCTGTAGGTCCGCAACCGCTTATTATTTTGTGTAAAATTGATGGAAACTTCCCTTTTTTTCTCTTATATAAAAAGAAGAAAATAGTTTTCCATCCATGTAAAAATCATCTACTATAGATAATATCTAAGCGAAAATGAAACCTAGAAGTGGACGCAAGAACCACCTGGGTGTGGACACTCAGGGCCGGATTAAGACCCTTAGAGACCCTAAGAACTTTAAAGATTTTAGTGCCCCCATATAGCCTAAATGTAATTCAAAGATAAAATTTTATTTATCGATTTTGATCAGATCCGTTGTACAGATTGTACACAATGCAAACAAAGTTTTCTCTTCTTTCATTTATGTGGGGGTGGGGTTCTACGATTTCATGATCCTTGGCGGAGGTCTACACTCTGTGAGTGTTCTTATTATTGTATATATATCTGTATGTATTTTTTTTTATTATTTAATGTAGCTCCTGTTAGCGGATCCTGGTTCGGCTGTACACTGCACCATTTGTAGTATTGAACCATATGGCCCATGGATTCGGCAATGAAAAATTTCTATGGTACCCCCTTTCTTCTCTTGGTGTCCTAAGCACGTGCTTATTTTGCTTAAATGTGCTTAGCATCCAACCCCTGTGTACATACTTATAATACACTTTTTCCGAATTACGTTTTGTGTTCAAAAAGTGCTGTTAATGTGCAAGAAGTGTAAAAAATTTCGAAAACATTTTGCGTAATTTCTTTTTCACTATTAGTCTAAGGATGTGACAGAAGGAAACTTTTCCTGTCGGAAAGGGACCGGGACACGAAGAGAAAATTTTCTGCAAGGAAAAGTGCAGAAATTCCCGAGACTCTCAACACTTTTTTTGATGTCTCCGGAATTTTCCACTTTCTTGAGACTTGGTCTACCTACGTCTCGTCGATTTCCGACTCTCGAAACTTTCCGACCCGCCGGGAGATACCCATGTTTAGAAAATTTCCGATTCTAGAAAGTTTCCGGGATTTCGGGCATTCTTGACTCTATTAACTTCTCGAAATCTCGAGAATTTATGATCGTCGGTATTTCTCGAACTCGGCAATTCTCGGGAATTCCCGACAATCAGTACCGAAGACACTAGGACGGGATTTTTTCTTCTGATTCTTTCCCCGTAATTTGAGTATCCGCACAGGTCTAACTGATTATCTATACTCTTTCAAAATATTACTTTTTATAACATTTTTTTTTCTTTAAAATAATATACTAACATAAACGATTAATATTTTTTTTCTGACTGGTATGCGGAGCTTAATGGGATGGGTTCACTGTTTTGCACACGTCGATATCACAAACAGAATTACTTCTGATATATTTGTTTTAACACAATAACCTGAAATGGAGTTCGCAGTTGAAAAATACACGGGAAAAGTTTAGTCGTAGCCGTAACTGGGGCTGGGGCTAGAACCCGGATCCTCCAATTGCCGGTTGGCTATTCTAACCACTAAACTACAGCTAAACTGAGATACTCTGCTGATGCTCGATGTCAAAACAATCCGCTGCATGGGTAGGTTTTGTTGAACAATCTTCCTGAATATCGTGATAAGGTATTAAAAAAAGGCCTGTTGAAAAACAACTCCGATATGATTTCATCAACGTTCGATTGATTTATAGTAAAATGCAAGGTTGCAAAGCGAAACTCGAACAAAAATCTGATAACAAGTGTTCGTGGATTTCTTTCCACAAAATATGCCATTTCTGTAGCCAATCAGATTGTGCTGCGCTTGCTTTTCTTACAGATTTTATCGTGTGTCTATCGCTTCTACGGCCATCTAAGGTTTTGTCCGCGCAAAGCCATGTATTGCAGATACGCTTTAAGTAGTATAATATTTACACACTAGAGGTGGGCTAAGTGGCCGACCATCCTGACAGAGGGTTTTTCCAGGGCCTTTCCTCAGTCACACCAGGCAAATGACGAGATGGCACCTTCAACATAGGTCCTGGTCGACACCTTCCCGAATCCTTTCCCCTCCTTATCCCGGCCTGAGCCTTAGGTGCCTAAATGTCATAAATAAAATTCAATTCTGTTTGTTGGGTGTGACTGCAAGACATTTCCAGAGATTTGCTCAGTACCTCATAAGTACTCATTGGGATTGTAATCTGGCAAGTGCGGGGCCCAAGAAAGTACCTGGAAGTTAGTAGAGTGTTTGATGAAGCAGTTCTGTAACCCGTACGTGATATGAGGATATGTTATCCTTATGATAAAACTTTTTATACCAAGAAGAACATAGTAAGCCTGAACCTTCAATATGTTGGCGGCTAAACTGAGATGAATCCGGTCTACAATTCATGGCTCCTACAATATGTTTGCGGTCAAGCGGAGATGAATGTGGTCCACAATTCATGGCTTCTATTGTGGCCAAGCGGAGATGACTGCGGTCCATAATTCATGTCTTCAATGTTTTCGGTCAAGCGGATATAAATGCGATCCACAATTCATGGCTCCTTCAATATATTGGCGGCTAAACTGAGATGAATGCTGTTCACAATTCATGGCTCCTACAATATGTTTGCGGTCAAGCGGAGATGAATGTGGTCCACAATTCATGGCTTCTATTGCGGCCAAGCGGAGATGACTGTGGTCCGCAATTCATGTCTTCTACAATGTTTGCGGTCAAGTGGATGTAAATGAGATCCACAATTCATGGTTCCTACAACTACTCTACGGTTCAAAGAACAAAACTCCTTATTTTTAGAGAACTCATGTAATCTGGTTGCATCCATTTGAGGCGGAAATATTCTTTAATATACTGACCATTATACTACTGTCTTTATATATAGACATCTCTGTTTATATAATGGGAAGTATTGAAAAAAAAGCAAGCAGAGCTGAAAGTGCCAATAGACAACAGACAGACAGAAGAAAACATAATGAATGTCTCACAAAAAGATACAAGAAAGCACAGATATAGCGTGAGATAGAAATAATGAAAGAAGAATAGCTATGTAAAAAGAAGAATCTGTATCCTATTAACTGGACATATGTCCTGAGGACTTGAATACATCGCAAAAGCCAAAGATCTCTCAGATCTTATAAAAAAAACACTTGTATCTACTCACCTGTTGTGCTTCTGCCATTAATGATTTACCACGTGTACCTACCTACCCAAGTACCTATCTTGTGAAGTTGATATGCCTGAAGCTGAGAAATGTTGTATAACTTATCTGAATTTTCTATCTAAACGATAAACCAGCAGGAATCTTGAAAGGACATTAAATAGTTTTTTTTTTCCTTTAGTGCTTTTGTGCTTTAATTTGTTTTTATTATTTCTTCTAACTAACCATGTCATTTTTCGTCTAAATGGTTTGGCCTATAGGACACACCCTCTGGTGGGATAATATTGAAACTCGTCTTCCACTTTTAATGGCTTTTACACATGCTGATTCTTATAGTGATTGACACTTAGAAAATGGTGTTTAGTTTCTTTTATTTATTAGGTACCGCGATAATTAAATGTTTTTCATGTTTCCTCTCTTCGTTAGTTTTTTTTAAGTGGGGAAGGAGTGCTAACGTACATGTCTAATTCTAAAGTTAAACCTATCATTACACTAAATGCAGCCAAAGTTTAATAACGAGTGTTTGGTATGAGAGTCTCAGGGTATTAGTAAGGTGATATTCTTAAAATTAACAAATACCTAAAAAAAAAACTATTTTCAAATTGTTACTGTATTTATGATAAACTTATTGTTTCTAAATATGTTCAATGTACGTATTTGAACTCTCTTTGGCATAGGCTAATATATGTTAATATAACATGAGAGACTATAAAGTTCTGAATCTTTTTTCTTTCTCTTCTTTAACAGTGGGCAAAGGCAGTCAGGTGGGTTGCATATATTGGTAGGTTCTTGTTGGCGACAATAAGTAAATTTCAAAATGGATCTATACGGTAACATTGAGCAACGATTTTGACCAAATGAGGACTGTCACTCTACCAAATTCTTTACCACACCCCCTCACGTTAAAATTTTTATGATAGTAATTTCTAGAAACACTACAAAACTTTCCTTACGAATTACACCCTCCCAATTTTCGTTTTACACTCCCTCAACTGAAAATACTGGCGGAATCTCTTATATCAGATTTCAAAACTCCAATTTTTAACTGATATCTGTATTGTTATCAGGAGTATATAAATATGTGCAAAGTAGTGAGTACTGGGTGGATTGTGAAGAAACCGAGAATCGGATCGTAAAGGAACCGTGTACCCGGTTTAAGATCCAAATCTAGGCACCTATTTCCAAGATCTGGATACGAAAACTCGGTTCCAAGATTCGGATCCAGCTACCCGGTTGCAAGGCCTGAATACCTGGTTCCAAGATCCGGGTACCTGGTTCCAAGATCCGGATCCAGGTACTAGGCATTTTTACGTTATATATTGAAGAAGTTTGATGGTTAAGTGCGAACTTCATGTTATCGGAATATTTTGGCAACATGATGTTGTTATGTAAAGTATATAAAAATGTTATCGTGAAAACAGAAATACACTACAGTAAACTACCTATTGATTCATAATTTTTATATTTCAAAAGCATGAAAGAGTGATTGAATAAGCAGTATTGCGCGATTTTATCAAATAATTGAATTCCGATATACGTAATACAGTAATATAAGTAATGAAAATTCTAATCTCATGGAAATTCAGAAATGATGGATGGGGTTCACACCAAATGTAATTACGAAACTGTAATTAAATATTCTAGAACATTATCCAACTACTTGCTCAACTTTCATGAGAAACCAGAATTATTGAAGAATCTACGAAATTGAAGAATTTACATTTTACACATCCATATGAGCAAGATATTACGTCAACACCAGGTGCAAAGTTCAGTTTTCAGGTATTGTTGAAATCACACCAAAGTGATGTATTCCAAGGTTACAAGACGACGAAGAAGAAGAACTCATATGAGCACCAGAAAATGAGAAAACTCAAGAATATCAAATTGCAAGCACAATTCCATTTTTCAGACAAGTAAATAGTTTTGCTCGGATTTGATCAGAGCTCTTATTACTCAACTTTCTTGGCTCTTAGAGGGTTGTATTTTGACTTTTAGAAACACCAACATCGACAATAAACTTTGTTAGCAGCATTGGTTCGCCAAGTGGCTTGTTTCCCTTTGAAGTTCTTAGTTAGGAACCAACAAAGACTTGTAATATTTCAGTGAACTACTCAATTCAGCTACATGTATTCGGACTTGAACAGTGTGAAAATTCGACTTCAGTGATTAGTAACGAACATTATTTACATCCAGAACAGTAGACTTATAATTCATAAACATTTAGTGAGAAATGCTTCTTCAACGAATGGTGCGCCTACTCATATAATTCAGACTCGAACCCAGAACCCCGTCATTTTCATCCAGACAGCAGGAATTGCGTGGTTATGTTTTTCCGGGTGCATATTTAATCATAGTGAATTCTAGGGATTGGTCCGGCACGGGCGTAAGCCATAGTGCTGTTGCCTCCCATACAATTAATTTTATCTTATCTAGGGATTGGAAGTTTACGGATGTAAGATGTTCCATATTGCTATAGTTTGTATATAATTTTGAGTAAATATGTGTTAGAATTAAATGAGCCTTAGAATTCAACCAGCAGGTATATAATTTTGTGTAAATATGTGTTAGAATTAAATGAGCCTTAGAATTCAACCTATATCGTAACAAGGGCATTCAATCAATAACCTCAGCTATGTTTAAAACCCTCTCGTTAAATGATAGACGATTCTACTATTTTGTTCAATGCTTGGTACTCGCAACAGGTGTAGTTTTTACAGTGTAGTAGTAGTAGTAGTAGTAGTAGTAGTAGTAGTAGTAGTAGTAGTAGTAGTAGTAGTAGTAGTAGTAGTAGTAGTAGTAGTAGTAGTAGTAGTA
>JAGDQP010006562.1:16613-71629 GCA_022664845.1 Lepisma saccharinum | reverse complement strand
ATACGAATATGAAATTTTGTACATCTGCACATATTTACCATATCTCCTTAACGGCAAAAGCTCATATTTTTATCTTTAACATCTTTTTTCTTACGGGACCCCCAAATCGTCGATTTTGCCATAAACTCTTGTTCCTGTATAACATGCTTCTGGCAGTGCTAACGTTTTCTGACGTGAAGAACTTGGCTCATGCACTGCCGTGCATGTTGATATATATATATTAAAAGGGATGAAGGTTCAATACTTTCGGAAGTGATAGTATGAGTCATGATGAACAAAAAAGTTTATACGAACATGGGTCGATTTCTGTTTCGTTTTGGAGATACAGTGATTCAAACCTGGAACCAAAATCAACGCCTAATCATAAGAAGATTAATAATTCTAAATAAATCAGAAGCGACGCATTGGATGAAAATTTCATTTGTGGAAATTTGTTTGTAACAACATGGTGGATATCAGGATTGAAAACGCGATGTTACCAGGTTGTCAGTGTTGCCAATCCGGTATAACGTTTATTTTTTTTAAATAGCACTACGTTATATTATTAGGTATTTGCCTTCCCCTATTGATGATAAACAACATACGTAAAGCACACATCGCAGTGTTGTAAACTGTGAATAAGACAGAAAGGGTTTCGCGATCTTATACAAACTACGTACTTCCAAATATATTGCATCAACTGTTTGCAACACAACGATCCTTTCGTTTATGAATAGGCTACTTCATTGCCTTATCTACCTGGATCGATGTTAGGATACCACCATTTATGAAGAGGATTTTCGATGAAAGATCACCTATTTAATAATTTAAATATCTTCCTTTTGCTCTGGCTAGAATAGAACCTTGTATTTTGTAGTGACGATATTGTCCGTTGATAAGGCAACTGTATATAATATGCCTGCTGATGTTTGAAGTTTAGAGTGCGTTCCATATGAAGCATTAAAAATGAAAGTAGAGTATGCGGGGGTGCAATGCCCACTTTGTTACATTTATGACTATGAACGAAAATCTATAGAGGAAAAAAGCATACCAAATGGGAGGTACATCTATTAGTATTTGTGCCTAGACACTAGAATATGTAGTGTTATATACCGATACTGTAGGATATACACTAAGGTTTTTAAAGTAAAAGCGATATGGGTATAGTACCCCATTATCCGGGTAAAACGCCCACCGTCGTGGGGTAATATACCCATGAACAGCAACACTATACTAAACAAGGTGGAAGGCCATAACAATGGAAATGATGGTACAATAGAAGTTACTCATACTAGAGGAAGTTATATTACAGTACAAGTTGCAAAAAATAGCTTATAAAGCATGAAGTTACTTCCTGAGCTACTTCCTGAGCACTGAGAGGCTGGGGAAATACAGAATAGAAAAAGACACATTAATTGAAAATACAAAATGGACAAGACTATTTAGCTTCATTCTAATGGTGAAATATAAGTTTGTTTTGCACAACACAATACTAATAACATTAAACAATCTTACTGGAATATTAGACTAATTGAAAATAAGAAAAATATGGAAAAAATTAAAAAATATTACTCATTAAAGGAACTGAACTGAATGTACATGTTCCTACACTTCTGAGACATGGAGTGTCATTTGGAAATGGTGTACATAGTTCATGAAGACACATTTGACAACAAATACACTTGATCCACTCACGTATAGACAGGCTCGGTACGTTTATAATAATGTCCACCATAGATTCCGCAGTAGTCATCTTCATCTGTACGGTTGCACTGATTTTCGCCTGAAGCACTTATACTTTTTTCCAGATAACTTATTAGTATGGACTTTTTGATCTATTTAAATCTCATACGTTCTTCTTGTTAGGAGGGACAGGAGTTGCTGTAGACACTGCTGATCCCTTTGAAATCATTCAACTATCCAATCAACTAAATCTCCTACTGAAGGTAGGGTTATCTGACCTCCCCACGTGGAAACTCGTAAATTTCCTTAACAGTGAAAGCAGAATTTTACAGTAGACCTACTGTGATGACGATCGCACTTAAAAAAACAATAATATTGTCGAATATTCATGATGATATGGTTTATTTCTTTGACATCTTGCGTTCTCAATACGCGTAACTGTGTATTGTATCCCGGTTTCAATTATGCAGGGTGTTAGAAACTGCGTGGGAGATTTTCCAAAGGGTTCTTATTCGGAAACTAATACTCCGAGGAGAAAATGTTAAAGAATATTTTAGTATTATTTTTGCATGTGTAGAATAACCTCCCAAAGTCTATCAATGTATTTTGGAATCACTCTGTATAAGAAATACATATCAGAATATTCTTTGTACGCATTCTATGCACAAAAGTAGTCGTCAGTCATTTCCTTTGTTTCCCATCTCTTCCCCTATCTGTAGGCAAGTTTAACGTACAAAGACCAAAAATATATTTTTTGAGAATGAAGTGAAACTACTTTTTGATGTTAGAGCAGATAGTAATTTATATTATAATTACTAAACTTTCAATACAATTACACAGCTTGAAAGTATACTGCTCTATTTGCAAGAATGGGAATAGAATACGTGGGGTAAAACGCCCACGGGCCATTAACCCCGACATCTAGTGGGCAAATCACCCCCTATGTCATACACGATAGTTTCAGTTCATTCACCTTTCAACACTGCATCGCATGGCGGCAGACCGCTATTGCATGAGAACAACAGAACCCTACTTTGTGCAACGCACATTCATTGGATTCGCTAATGCATCAGTGTAATTATTCTGTCTCCTTAAATCTGAAACGTCAAAAAAAATATTACAAGTAGAAATTATGTACTTGGTACATTTAAATCAACCAGTATGTCTTCACTTTCTTCACATAATCTATTTTGGTGTCACCTTCATCTTCCATATAATTGTTCCTTCACTCAAGCGTATCACTGTTGCCAACTCATATATCCTTCCGTGTACTTTAGAGGATGGGCATTTACCCATTGGGCTTTCCACCCCCGCTTACCCTAAGTATTTAGTATAAACTACAGGTAGCGACAGATAACGTAATGGTAGCGTTTGCGTCTACTACGCGAGAGGTTCGCAGTTCAATTCTACAGCTGTGCTTAAATTTTCACACGCCAACTTGAAATTTATCAGGTTTCCGAAATTAATCCCTTCACCTGAGGAAGAGTGTTGAAAGGGAAGAGAAAAATATGATGTGAAGGGATAAAGGGGCAATGTGGAAGTTTGACTGAAACTTTGAATGAAAACAAGCTGTTTATTCATTACAGATATTTATTTGCTTCATTGATTTTCTAGGTGCAGTTTGAAGGCATTTGGTAATGGAATTTTTCCTTCATATATCAATGTATCATTTTCTCTCTCTCTCATGCAGACAAAATGAATTGAATAATTGAGAAATTTTGAAAAGCAGAGAGAGAGAGAGAGAGAGAGAGAAGGAGAAAGAGACCCTGAGTGGCTGGCTGAGTTAGTGTGTTCATAAATCAATTGAACTTCCCTTTATAATTTGTCCTCTCTCTCTCTCTCTCTTTCGTTCTTTCTTCCTCTCCTTCTCTCTCTCTCTTTTTCTTTCTTTCATTTTTTCTCTCTCTCCCTCCTCTCTCTCCATATTTCTATGGTATTGTTTGTTTCTTTCTTATGTTATTCCTCTCTTCGTGTATTTAATTGAACAGGTTTTTAGAAATGTGTCGTAGAATGCAGATTAGACTATTTTACTTAATGGCTGTAAGTTCTTATATCTTGCAACCGAAAGGAATGAATTTATACCTGTTTATGTAAAAATTACCCAGATTATGCTAAACGAGCCTTTTCTGAATCTTACGATAACTGGAGCAAGATATGAGTATCCTGGGTGGTATAAAATCATCGTGTAAATTGAAGTAAGGTTGGTGGCCTATTCTAATGGCGACAGTCGGTCATATGTATGTGGTGAGAAAGCATTGAATTTTCAATTCCCTTACCGTCCGTGGCTGTAAAGAGAACAGAATAATATTACAGTTTCGTAAGTGGCACGTCTTTTGCGTGAAACTAATTGTATAGGTTGTTATTTATTTACAATATTGTCCATATTTGTCACGTGTAAAATCTAGGTATAAGCTTTAACTGAAGTAACTAAAGAAAAGATGTATTACGTCAAGTGTGCCATTACTGAAAAGACACGTAAAACGTTCTGTATTGTGAGACAGAAAGTATATCTAAAAGTTGCACAAACAAACCATCAATATTACAAAATAATAGAATGTCGCCTATCGTTCAATCAACTTCAAGTATATTGGTTTGATATTAACGACTTATTTGTTATTTCCCATTTATATTTGCTTTTCAATGACAAATTTCCAAATGTCCTTTTGAAACATATATTTGTTTCCTATATGCATTATTATTCCGCATTGATCTTTACACCGTCTTTCAAGCAATAGACTGCAAGAGATTTTGCATATTTTCTAAAAATAGCAATTTGCATTCATATCGTTAATGGTATCATGAATTACTTTACACGTTTGAGAAACAGTAATCAATTTCATGCTTTATTCATTTTGTCTCTGCCTTCATTACCTGGTTTATATAAGAAAATCACTTCGCAAACGCTCTATTTATTCTCAGCGAGCGAATATTAACTGCATATTAGAGTACAAATTCTGTGAATCCCTTTTCGTCAATGATTGTAAGTATTGTATTAATTGCATAGTTTCTATATTTTAAAACAAATTCTTACAAATACTGTAGAGACTAATTCAAATGGCCCTTCTGTCTCTCTCTCTCTCTTTCTCTCTAGCTCTTCATACATATATTTATGATCGACACTTAATTGCAGTAAGAACGACACTTAAGAGTGTGCATACAATTCACTACGATTTTGTTGACTCGACTAGTATATTAAATCAAGATGCCTTAAAAGGATCCACAGAAATGGTGATAGAAAATAGAAAGTTATCGTTATACAACCTCTTACCGATAACTATATAATTAATCATCCAACAATGTTAGGCCTTGAATTTGTTTCTTGAGTACCAAGAATTATTTATGATTTCAGTTAAATTCCATCCATTTTGATTAGAATGTGCTTCTTTATTTACTAATCATGGAAAAATATAGAACTACGGAATGTTCCAAATGTCGCGCAACCAATTCTTTCATAGTAAGTAAAAATAAACTAAATTACATAGAAATATCGCTTTTGGCTGACATTATATTGTCGTATCTCCTATTAACTTCGGATACGACAATATAATCCTCAGGTGACGATATATTGGAAAATATTAAAAATCACTAACAAACGAAACATTAATCATTATTCAAGCACGTTCATAAAAATGTTTTCAAGGTCTAAAAGAATTACAAACTGTGTATATTTTTGCACAGAACTTCAAACAAAGCACACTGGTTACAAAGTTGTTGGCACACATCATTGCTTGTAACATTTCTCGCTTTAATAGAGAGAATGCGCATGGACGATCATCATCGAACATGAGAAAGAAATCTGTATCTAAAGACTGCAGCATTTTTGCAGGCGAATTGGTGGCGTATGCGGAAATTGTAGATTTAAAAAAAAAATACAATGGAGTATGGCGGAGCGGAGTGATATTGGTGATTGTGTTTCACATCAGTCTACCTCACTGTTATTTTCAACGTAAAACGGAAAATTTGAAAATTCTAGGAAACTTGAGCTTGACTAGTCCCAGTAACCTTGCGAAAATGGAAAATTATTTATCTTCTCTTTCACTATTTTTGTGTCCTGAGCAACTCACGATCACAATCAACTCCCACTTTAAGTTTGAGGATTTCCGAGTGTAATGAGGTTGTCAACTTTTTTTTCATTTTTAACTGTCTTATTTGGTTAAAAAATGACGTAGTGAGCTAGACAAAAGTAAAATACATCCCCAGTGTCACTCCACATCAACATTTTTGCCATAGTGCACTGTCATATAAAAAATATGCATTTTCTGAATACACCACCAATACATCTGCACAAAGCTTCTAACCTTTTAGATAGAGATTTTCTTCTCATGTTCGAAAAGTAGCTATGCAGATCGTCTAGCGACGCCAAGAATTGTTGCAGTCTGTTAAATATATAAGTTTTGTGCAGGAATAAACAGTTCGCAAATAAAATTAAGTTCTCTGGAAACATGTCTAATAGCCATATTTGAATAGTAACTGATGTTTTGTACGTTAATATATTTGTGAAACTCCCAAGATGTAGGGTTATATTTCAGCGTAAAAGCAATGTGCCCATGTATTTGACTTTAATAGTGAAATGATATAAAACACCATTCCATTCAAAAGAATACACCAAACTTGCTGAAAGGCATCGGAAGAAAAGCAACAGAGTCCAAGAAGTGAAAAATGTTAAGGGGAAAGAAACTTCGCAACACCGTTGTTTTTTCCTTTAGGTTTCTTAAATCACCCACAACATTTCTTTCAATTACTTATTCCCCTTAACAATTTTCCAGGTTTAAAATACATATCAGAACCTGAGAATGACAATAATTTTGTTTTCATATTTGAAAGTTACAAAGAAAGAAGGGGGATGATCATGAAAGGTAGTTTCTCGCACACGCATTTTAAAGTGTAACGCTCTAAAATTCACTTCCATGTATTGCATATTCTGACACCGAGCCAGGGTTTGGTCTCTACTGTTGCAGCTTATGGGCAACAGCTGCAGTTTTACTTATCGTACTTCCCCCTGACGCACACGAAGTTTCTTTACTGTTATTTCTCTTTAATGATCCCCGTAAAGGTTTTATATTTAACATTGTTAAAAAATACATAATAATGTCTTTCTTCATTAACACATATTTAACTATCTAATATAACGATAGTTTATATTAGAAACTTGAGGAGAGAAGAGGGAGAAAACTAACAGCGACTGGAGCATTGCAGCTCGGCCATGGAAACCCGAAGTGAGAGAACGGCTGCAGCGAACTCAGTTTCGTTTTTTTATTATTATTTATTTATTTATTTAGCAGTCAAACCGGCATTACTGTTACCATAAGAACAACAGTATACTCTTTTAAGTTTGGACGGATAATAAAAACCGTTAATACTTGCGGATTATTTGCGCTTTTAGATTTAAACTTCCTCAGCGGTTAGCTATCACTGTGTAGTACTTGTTAAGAGTGCAAACTCAATTTTTGAAAATGGATATGTCGCTTCATTCCTTGTACTCTTCATTTGTTTTTAATATGTTGTCTTTTCCTTGCATACTCCAATGCCTAATTATTCCCAATACAAATTCACTAATAATTGATTCTTTTATACATTTGTTTTAAATACAGTTTAAAACCAATCTACAACCGGGATGGTACCTAAACTCTGTCTCCTCTATCCCTTTATCTGGAAGGGTGCTTGCAGAGAGATGTCACCCCTCAGACTTGAAACAGTCAAATAAGGTGTAAATTATTTACAATTTAAGACAATCGCTACAATTTCAAGTAGCTTTCTCACTGCTGACAGATCGGCACCAAACTTGGCATTTAGGTACTACGACAGATCAGATAAATACTTCATGCGCCGCGTGTGCCACACTTATCTTTGTCACCAACCAGTTTGAAATCTTTAGTATTTTACGGTATATTTCTTCCATACCGTATGACATACTCGCACCTCCTCCCACCCAAACTTGGTATTTACGTACTGGGACAGGTGATAGAATTACTTTGGATGCCGCAGTTTGCGTTGTTGCCAACAAATGTTATAAATACAACATTTCAAATTACTTCCATTTTGTTTTATGTATCTGTAACAAACTTTGTATAAACAATATTCTATCTAACAGAAAAATACTGTGCCCCTCAACCCCAAGCACTTTAATTGTCAGTCTTTCAAACGTGTTTTGAAATTCAAGTTTTCAAATTGATCTTATGAAGTTTGATGGATCCCCACCAAAGTTGGTATGAACATTATTGGACACAATAGAAAAAATACTGTACAAGTTCCCAGTGCTGTCAACGATTTTTAAATATTGCGGGCAGATACTGCCGGATGCCCCTAGTTTAAGTTAATATAAGTTACAGATACAACCAGATAAAGGTAAACACTAATAAATACTTTAATTGTCGTATAATAGGTTTTTAGCACTGTAAATACCTTTTACAGTGCCATCATGTATGTAAGGTTACATACTCACCATCCTACATGAAGGTAATTTTATCACTCTAAAAATTATTTTTATTTCTTCATCCGATTTACTTACATTTAACTGCTAATTTTTGAAACTCAGTGAGAATGCCAAAAAATAAATATACGTACAGAAAATAAAGCTATTATAATGCTCAGTTTTATTTAATATAGTTTTATTACCATCTTCTTATTTGTTTCCTGTAGGTTTGAAAATATATGTGAGAAAATGAAGCAAGGATTTGTGCTAATTGTTGCCATAATGCAAACGAGCGCATTGTCAGTGGCTGTAACACAGGACAAGAACATAATATTTCTGAAAGCCGTTAAGACACTACTTGAGTCGCAGATCTATGGAAAGAGTTGTACACTTGTATCAGACGAGATGGATGTGCTTAAAGAGACAACTGAAGATGTAAGTCAGGGAAGGTATCCACTGTTAAGATACACATATCTGAAGAATGGGACCGAATCAGAAAATGAAACCAACGTTTTTCGTGATATAATCATGCAAAATTGTGAAACGTTCCTCCTTTCACCGAGAAATATTTGTAATACATTTATTTCAATTCACGAAGCTCATAAAGCAGTTATTACTAGTACGCAAAGGAAATTTGTTGTCATACAAGAAGTTCCAGATTATGATCTCTTGAGTGACTGGTTGAAATGTAGACTAAACCCATTCTACCCATACGTATACATTCTTCGACCAGAGGACATTGCTAATAAGTCTACCGGTGGATACCATCTAATGGTTCACACAATAGGTAACAACTTGAAAGCTGTTGGAATTAAGAGACTTGTGTCTTGGACAAATAAATCTATTCGTGGTGATCTGAATAAACTGAAAGAAAATAGATTGTTAGATTTAAAAGGTATAACATTATCACTTGTCGCTGCTCCGTTTGAACCTCTATCCATTGTGAGAAATACTTCTTACGAGGGAATAGATTATAGAATAATGATGGACTTTGCTACAGAGCGTAACTTCACATGGTCCATAATACCATGCGTCTCGAATAGAGAACTATATGATAATATTCTGCCACAAGATGTATACCAAACTGGAATTCCTAGTGGGCCATTGCTCTCAAATCTAAGAATGTACATGTCCATTCCATACTCACAGATAACTGTACAATTTGTTGTACGAGCTCCAAGACGGGTTAAATATTTGTGGTCAATATTTTCTCCTTTTACGTTGGAAGTTTGGATGAGTATCATAGGGTTTGTTCTGTTCAGTTCACTTCTCCTGTGCTCAGTATCTATCCTGTATTTTTCAACTATATCTCCTCTTGGAAGAAATCCTTACCTTAACTACAGTTATTGTCTCCTCTATTCTGTTAGTATTATTACGGGTATCGGAGTACCAAACATATCGTTTGCTGCGTTAAGGTTGTTGGTGGTAATGTTGCTTCTTACTTCAACTATTCTAATTACAGCTTACAATTGCAATCTAGTATCATTTCTCACACTTCCTATATTTGAACAAACTATTGACACTTTGCAACAATTTGCAGATTCAGGGATTCAGTGGGGTACAACAACTCCATATTGGAAAGAGTTACTGGCTGAATCAGTTAGTCCCTTATTACGTAAAGTGAGTCAGAAGCATATGATTGTGGAAAATTTTGAGGAATTGAAATTATTTGCAAAACAGAGTAAAATAGCACTAGCTGCAGACATATACCCTTCCGGTTCTATACGATTTTGGTACAGAAGAGTGCTTGGAAACATGGATTTTGACTTTCGTTTGATGAATGAATATATTTGGATATTCAAATTAGCATTTCAGTTTGCTACAAATTCTCCGCTTGTGAACACATTTAACGATTTTCTTAGATGCCTGTCAGAATCAGGAATTATTCTCTATTGGGAAACTGATCTATCTTATAAGCTTAAAATGCCAGTGAAGAGGAAAGTATTGACTGAAAATATACTTCGCCCATTTGCTCTAAATGATATAGACGGTACGTTTCTTCTCCTTTTAATAGGTCTTGGCATTTCAAAACTTGTTTTTGCTGTGGAGGTTGGTAGGAAATTATTCTTCAATGGACATAAGTAACAGAGAATCAACATATTCGGGTTAAAATGAATTTTGGCATTCATGCAATAATTCCAATTATTCTGTAAATCATTTCCTCACAGGAATATTTAAATATCAAATAGTTTTGACTGATTAAATATTCATCGCATTACGCTGATGTTATACTGTTAGATTATCGTACTTCAGTTGTTTAAATTTCTTAATACGATTTCTAAATTATGTTTGAGAGGCAAAATGTCGTGTAAAGAACGATCAAAATTTGAAGGTAATGCCTAATTTTATACGAATATGAAAATAAATATATTATTTAGTGATCATTTTACAGTGCTTAGCCAGTATGGTATGGTATTATCATTATATAATATATTTAAAAATAAAATTCAATTAATATTCAAAGTTAAATAATGAATTAGATTCTGAACAAAATAACTGAAAAGATTTTTGTAAATTCAATTTTAAATGTAGAAACAATTATAAAATGTAGAGAAGGCAGTTAAGGTTTGTAAATCAAAGTCAAATGAGTAATTACTACCAATTGAGTGCATTTGGGGCAATGAAATAGCAGTTTTCCACCCAATTAAAATATAACTGAACATTGAACACTAACCCAATGCCTGAGGATTGAATTGGCGTTGTCTCTATAGAAATTCCTATGGACATACGACAATACAATCCTCTTTTGTTGAATTAAGTTATTTTTTGTCATGAGTTTATTCAATGTATAATATATACATACACATAAGTAACGCTAATTAATAGCTCGTTGTTTATTTTCTCGTGTGCACTTGTCACAGAAGTAAAGAAACTGTTTCTGGCAAAAATCGTCAAGAACTACAATTTATCAATGTTTGAAGTAGCACGTTTGAAGCGTCTATACACTTGTTATTTAGCATCAAAAGTACATTGAAATGCTGCTATTATTACCTGCCGGATATGTTAAATGTCCAGCATGGTAGAACGCAAGCTTACAGGGCAAAATATTTTCGAAAGAAAGCTAGCGAATGTTTCAAAGATTATTAATATAATTAGTATGTGGTGGTTACACTAAATTCTAAATAACTTACGAAGTTCACAAAGTATGGTACTTGAAATTACTGTTTTCATTTACCTGAAATGCTACTTAGTATTCATTATATTGTGAAGTCCAATGAACATATTTTCTTCAAAGGATAGTTTAATAATTTTTGACAGATTTTCTCACTAACCATATTATATAACATGAAAACGCTTGAATAGTTTATATTTCTTTCAACTATTAATGAACAAATTTATTGTTATTATATAGTAGTGTAGTTGTTTTGTATCATTACGAAAATCAACAATATTTTATTGCTGATTTTATAAATTTCTAATCTCACATACTTTTATCATCTGTCATGTGTAATCTCTCACATATAATCTCTCAGAAGAGAAATATAAAATACATAATTATGATTGCGAAGTTATCGAAAGAAGACTGAGATGTATCCAAATTAATCTTAATAATTTGGCCTTTCTCAA
Organism: Lepisma saccharinum; assembly: GCA_022664845.1. Lineage (NCBI taxonomy): Eukaryota > Metazoa > Arthropoda > Insecta > Zygentoma > Lepismatidae > Lepisma > Lepisma saccharinum. The sequence continues at coordinate 59,988 of JAGDQP010006562.1, read as the reverse complement.
CGTATTATCTAAATATAATTAAATAAACTTTCAACGGCAAATGTTTCAGATAACCTTCCTGTACGTAACTATAACAGTGGGTTTTATTAGCGTATACGTTAAAATAGATATCTATAACAGCATTCCTAAAATTTCAGTCAGTTGGTAAAGATCTAAGTTGAATATATAAGTACGCTAAAGGATTTCACAAAAAAATTAGTGTGTATGTGTGTGTGTCTACTGATACATTCCTAGTTGCAAATTTCCTGTTTATATATAGATTATATTTAATGCACAAAGTTCAAATAAAATATTAGTATAGTAACATAAAAACAATGCTTTGTACGTTAGCAAGTAGTTGAATACGGATCAAATTTAATTTATTTCAGGCGTCACGGGATCTGTATTGAAAAATAAGTAACTAAGTTTACAGTTTGTTTGTCACTTTTCAAATGTAATTGTCTAGGCAGGCTCATGAAGGTCTATACTTTATTTGAAACTAATATTTTTCGTTTTTGGAAAACAAAAATAACGTAATTCCAAAACTGATATTTTTCCTTAATGATATACAAAACCTTTGAGACTATTTTAGGTTTTTCTAGTTTCTCTGATAGAAACTATTAACTTTATCGGGAAAAGCGATAACTAAGAAACAATTATATTACAAATTCTTGTATTTTGGATGAAAGAACAAATAGGCCTAGTTTACAATTGCATTAGATAATTACTCTTTAAAAACATATTGATAACTAGTTGTTCTTTCAGTCTAAAAACACAAAATGTCATAGAATTCTTTCCTAGTTTTACTACATTAATAAAGCTATTATATTCTGAGTAAGAAAAGAAATAAGGAAAATAAATGACGTATTAGGTGTGGAAGTTTCGATCCGTGGCCCATTGCTTCCATATGAGAATAAATTCATGATGTTATGAATATACACGTATTTGAATTGATTAGAGCGAAACTGCCGCAGCTCTAAATTGTGTATGTGATATGAGTCAATCGAGGAGAGCAACTAAAATAGTGGTGAAAGGAAGTAAAAGTACGAAGTGAAAGTCCTGTTCAAGAAAAATATGTTCTGTATAAGTAAATACAGTGAAATTTCTAATGGAAATTATTGTCTTTATAATATGATTCTAGATGTAAAAGTGTGCTTTTAAACTTTCATATTATTTGCAGAACTTATATTTTTAACGTGATACTGTAACCATGTGTAAGAAACATTAATAAATATAAAATTCAATGTCGCTAAGATGCTGGATTTTCTCGTCAATACTACTGTTCAAAACATTTGATAAAAAGAACAGCAACCGACATTACTGCTTGTGCTCTCATTTTGGACATCGCAGACTTTGAACTGAAAACTGAGTGACACGTGACTTCAGTTTTCGTTGCCAGCTAATCTGAGTGAGCTTTTCTCCAGAGTTTTTCAAAATTGTACATTCAAAAACCGTATTGATGCCTGAAATACTATCCTAGACACTACCCTCATCCTTGACCCGGAAGATTGATTGCCGAGGATCTTTATCCCTAAGACATAACGGTCTTGGGTAAAAGTTATCCACTCATCCAATACATGGAAAATTATAGCGTATGATAAGATAAGATAAAATGAATTGTATAGGCGGTAACAGCAGCATATTATAGAGTATCAGTATTATTTCAGTATTAAAGCACAGTGCTAGATTCCGCTCTGCTACAGTTTGGTCGCTGTACTTTTTTGTATGATTTTATTTTTCTCGTCGCTGGCTGAGAAATAAGAGTGAGATTCATTCGTGATAGCTTTTAGTGAAGGCAGATTTCTATGCGTGTACGGTTGTATGCTGCTAATGAAAAGCTATTATTAGAAATTTCCGGTCCGCTGAATATATTAGTTAGAAACTAAATTTAGCAGATTACTTATCCTGCTAATGAGAGGCTTTTAGGGTCATTTTCTATATATTCGTGACTAAAAGCAGAGAAACAAAGCAGTTTATACACATTAATAGTGACGTGTATCTGCTTCTTTGTAGAAGTTCGCAAACGCACACAAATTGTAAAGCACTGATTCGTTGATAATCTTATTTTTTTGGAACAATATGTAATTGAAATTAAACCTGGTAAAGAGCTGATTTAAGTTGGGAAACATACATGAAATTTCCATGAAAATGGCAATTATTTCCTGTTCAAAAACTGATCTTTTAACAAAACCCTTACAGGTTGTATTAGAAATACGGGCTCCAAATAAGACCAGCTCTAAGCTTGTTAATTCTAAAGAAAATGAGAGATGTAAAAGGAATAAAGAGACAATGGATTAAATGAAAATATATTTTATTGTAAAAATTTTAAAAATATTTAAACTATGAATTGAGTGCTTTATATCAAACAATATATAAGAGCAGAATTCTAAACAATTAGAGCTATCAATATGCCTGCGCATCTTTCAAGTTACTTCGAGGTCTTGGATTACTGTATGTGGAGAATATAACATCGGCAGTACACAATGTTAATACAGCACGAATAAATGAAAAATGTTACTGGAAAAAAGATATAAAAATGTTTATACACATTAATTCATAAACTGTTGAATTCTGTTAATGCCAACTATTTTCTGATAGGCTTGCATATGTTTCCTTTTCATTGTTATCTACGCAAATCATACCTAAAGTTCTATTAGAAAGCTCAGTATATATATGGATCAAATAAGATTGGTAATAAATAATGCAGATCAGATTTCCGTAAAGTATACACAAAAGTAGACAAACGTGTAGTTACTATTTGAAAATATCGAGAAAATCAGATCCACTCACTCAGCTTTCTTCTGGTCACTGCGAAACAGACAATGGTTGATGTTTGTTTCAAACGCAGTAGAGTAAACCAATGAAGCTGCCCTCTAGTGGCATTATTCACACGTTCTTAAGAAACTATTAGTTGGTCTTAACGCACTACATATCTTAAAACAGAAATAAGTGGAAAATGTATGAAAAGAAGTATGTCTTTGTTCAATGTTTCTTGAGACTTCACGTACTACCTGTTGAGACACCACACTCCGTACATAGAGCAAAATGCAGAAGTAACACACATCACGCAAGTCGTATTCTGTGTACTCCAATACGCACATCATAAGGAACGTCAGTTGCAACCTTTATAATGCAACATACGTACAAGATATAACAATTAATTGCACTCCAATGACGAAACTCATCTAAAGAGTAACCTATATTGTGCCCGTTTAATGTATCACTTATACAGATAAATTGTACCCAGAGAACTGAATCGGTCATTATTAAAAGGAGATATGTGGCATTTCAAATACATGTCACATATGCCCTTTTAACAACGACTGATTCAATTATATAATTCACAAAACAATTGAGGCGTAAGCGCGAACAAATTTATATGTGCTATGTTAAAAGATAGCACATAGACTTTTGTTCGCGCAAACGCCTCAATTTTAAAAGAGTCTTCTTTCTCTAATGATAATAGCTCAAATGTGTGAGTACTCCAAGTCATGTGTCAAAGTGTTAATGCGTAGATGTTTTGTACTCCATATCATAAGGGGTTACATATCCCCTCAAGCTCGTGAAAGATAGAGTTATTTAAATATGTACTAAATATTAGATCAGGTTGCATTGCGCTTCAACCTTGTAGGATAAACAAAACTATTTGCATAATGTGATTAATGACCGTTACATAATAACGAGAAATATGTACAGAGAAATATGACACAACAATTTGAGAACAATATAATATGCATAATCTCAGCAGAACATGAGTTGATTTAAATGATCAGAAAACTAGCTAATGCTCGCCTTTTCGACAGTTGATTTACCTTCTTTTGAATGAAATGTCAAAACGCTGAAGAGTTACAATTTTCTCAACGTTAAAGTAACTTTATGCTACTGAGAAATTTAACATTAAATATAGCAACATATCAAATTATTTTTGGTACAATAATCTTATATATTTGCAATAACGTAACAGTGCTATCATCAATAATTCACAAAATCACAATACATGACCCGTTATTCAAGGTATATATTGTAATATCCCTTTTACACGCATGAGAGCAAAGTGTTCTAGCTTAGGCCTACTTCCTGTACAGATACAGTGAATGCACTACGCAGCATGTATGAATGTAACACGTGTAACAGAGAACTAATTCCAGTAATGTGCTGGTACATTGTGATTATGTTTTCCTGTGTTTGCATATGTTGTATCCCATAATGTAACAAAGAACATAACCTTCTGTTCGCTTATATCGGTAAACGTATAAAATATTGTGTATTTATTTAAGTAGTAGTTTACGATCTTCGTATATCTCTATTTTATGCACTTATCAGAGCTTTCTCTCGGTGTATATGGTCTTACTTGAAGCACCCATCGGCCTGTCATGAACAAAGATGCCAAAAAGCCTTAACTAAATTTTAATACAAATTGGATTCATGTTATTCATAATTTTACTTTAGCAGCTGTAATACTCTCATCTACCTCTTCAAATAAATTTTCATTCTGTTCTCTGCTATTTTAAAAAAGATTTCTCTTTAATTTGAACTAAGAAATTCATACAATGACATATTTAACAGAGGTTTCGAAGAATTAACATTAATTAAGAAATATGTTCACTTGGGAAAGTAATTGTTAATAGTATAACAAACAGGATAAAACTATTTTTTATATTTTGCTCACTTTACATAAGTATCGAAGGTGTTATTTCTACATCCTTTATCTACTTTTATATGAACAAATATAGAGATAAAACACTTACCAGAAATCACTAGATAAAGTCCATAAAGGTAAATCCAACTTACCTAAAAAGAAATTATTTGCGAAAATTAGCAACTGTTAGTCTCAACACAAATTGTAGGGCAAATACAATAAAAAAAAGTCATCGCAATGAATCTAATATCGTATTTATTTGCTAAACATCCATTAATAGTTACTGTATAGACAAAAATAAATCATATGACTTGATTACAGGTCAGGAGAACTAATTTTGTAGTTATTCTAAACCCTAAAAACTTTATTTACTCCTTAACTCAAATATGCAAGTTGCAGCCCAAAACATTAATTTGCTTCTATTAAAAAATTTCGAATTTACTTCAAGTATGATGACTCCTAATATCAAATGACTATACAAGTTATTAGTAGAGAAGCTTAAGAGCAAAGAATTGCTAGTGATATTTGAAATTAAAGAATTTTGATTCATTTTTTATGTACAAAACGAAGATATGTGACTCGTAATATGCATATGCATCTTGTGAGTCAAATAACATTCATATCCATAAAATATAAACTTGGATTTTAATTTGCAAATGTTACTTGCATATCTTTGATAATAAGCCAACCAATAGTGAAAAACATTGGCGCTAGTTTCCAGTTTCCGATAAGTCTTCTGTATGAAATTAATTAAACACAAAGAACTTTAAAATAAGCAGAGCACTTTTCGAAAAAAGCGAAAGACACCGTTCACCCTTACTTCTTTCATATGTAGTAAATCGATGGTGTTACTCTTGAATCTTGAAGGTGATGTACTTTCGTAGTAAACGTTTGTAAGATTATCCTCGTTTGCCTTAAACTTTGTACCGTTTTAGTATGGATACGATAGACACAAAGGTGGTGATATTTAAAGACAAATATCAATAAGTCCAAAACTTCAAATAGAGAATATTAAGTTATTAGTGATGTAGCAATAAATTTATTTCTTGCACTTCACAAGTACTACGTTGATATTAAGTTTATTATCTGAGTCATTTCAAAATGAACAGTTCTATTAAACTATCCATAAAATGTGTCTGACCACAAAACATTATAATATATCCTTCAGACATTACATATCCACAAGATGTGACATTTCTCTCAGGCTTTTCCTCATATACAATCTAAGGTTATACCAATAATTTACAATGCAGAATAATTTTCAAAGTCTTTTGAAGAATTTGCTATCACTGGAAAGAGACGATGTAAAGGAAACCATGCGTGAAAAATCAAGGATGATGAAGGAAGAATTATACGTCTATATTTTAAAGCATTCTCCCCAGGTATAAACGACAATGCTACACCATATTATTTATCTTTGATTAATTTAATATTTAATTTAACATGTAGTTAAAATATGTTCCGCTCATTGGAAAAGGTATTCAAACTCTCTCTCCGTTATGTATCGTATTATTATAAATCTGTCAATCATCTCTAATATTTATCAGAAGAAGAGTAAGCAAGAGCTTGGCACTAATACGCCATATTTCTCTAATAATATAAACGACTTTTGACTTAATATGCGGTAGTAATAAGGGACATTAACTAACACATACCTAAAACATTTCTTTTTTCCCTTTTACATATTTAGAACAGTAATGTCAATAACATGAATTAGTAATTATATAAATAGTACTGATACAAAATACACGTTTTAATCCTATTCCAAGGTTTAGAGAAAATAGTGAACACTTACTTGTAGCTCACTAGTTGCCATTACCTTTATGGATACAGGGACTTGTAAAATGAGGATAACGACAATAGCTCGGAAGAAACAGTTAATGATATAGAAACGATCTGACCAATTGACGTGCCAGAATATAGTTTTCCCCGTATTACTTTAGGATTGAATAAAACGTTTGCTACCAAAAGACTAAAACTACTTAATTTATGTTTATAGATTTTACATAACGACACATATTGTGCAACTACACAATTTGTTACATTTCAATGAAAATACCTCTGTGAATTTATGGATGGGGACGCTGTATAGTGAGACTGATGAAGAGATATTTTAGATTCTTTCTTTGTTACAGACGTCTTATGCATCTTTGTCTTTTACGGCTGTTTCAATTGTTTGATCAATGGAACTCTTGGATGTTTCAATTGAGATCTAATTACTAAACGACGTAAAAGTATTGCATTATTAAATTCCTTTCGCAATGTTTATCTGATCACGTCCTAAGAGATCTTGAAAGCTTCTAAGGATGGGACCTACAGTTTTGTTAAAGTGGGCTACGAACCACTTTGCGCAATGGTTGTGCAAATGGTTTTGAACACTAGATCATACGCATAGATACAAAAGTAAATTCCTGAGAAAATAACATGAATTTAATTGTATACAAGAGAAAGAAACTGCTATCTACGGTTGGTTAAAGACACCAATCATTTTTTGTAAAAGTGTTGTACTCATGATTAGGAAACAAAATCGTTTACTGTAAGAGCCGGTGTTCTGGTAAGGTAAAAGATAAAGTTACCAGGCCAACAAGTTTGTTTTGTTGCTTTAATTACACAGCCTGCTCCAAGAGTAAGGACATTCAGTAGCAGAAATAGGTTATTTTGTAACTATTGTTGCTATGTTTTGGTTTGGAGAAACAGTTTCTTTTGACTATTGAATCATATGGGTGCATATTGGAACGGAAAAAAGTGCATTTCTGAATTTGTAAGTGAGACAAATATATATTCATATGTTATATGTCAAGATAGTTGTTGACACCATGAATGAACTAAAGGATGCTCTTCATTTTGTGCAACCAGTAATTCAAAAACCCGTTACTCACAGCGTTATCACCGTACTCATGATGAATCTTGGAGCCCAGACGCGAATTATAAGTGCAAACATATAAAACACCAACAATGGCTTATAAACTCATTCAAGTAGTCAACTAAAATCGTGCGTGAGAAAGTCGTTTTACGATTTCGCAGGTTTCTGATGAATTTCTTTAATTTTCTAAATCTGTTTTGTATGGAATTTCGACAGGCAGATTGGATAAACACTTATCTATCTCGTGGATGAAGTCAATAACTTACTGTCAACCTGAAGGAGTCATTCTTTGACGTTGAGCTCCAAAGCTGATAAAATTGTACCACAAGTGCCTGACATGTCTTTGAGGAAAAGTAAGAAAGGAAACTTTTTTTTATATTACGTTTATCTTTAGTTTTCTTCTATACCACTAATCGAAAGTTGATTTCCAGATGAATAGACCTCGTGTATTGAGAAATATTAAATGTTCCTCACTTGGAGGAGAAAACTATTCTAACGTAAATTAACTTTATGAGTGTTTGAAAGTAAAATAAAATGAGATGAATGAAAGATTAAAAGTAAATAGAGCAATGCAAGGTTGTAATACAAAATGAACATTCTACAAGTAGAAATAGGTAGATAGGAAGAAACATATACGTAGGTAAAATTGCAATTTCAAACCTTAGATGTATGTAAATTATCCTCCGTGTTTGTAAGAGTCTAGTATTTTCCATTCATAAGAATTGCATTAGGAAAGAGGGAATGCTTCGATCGATTTTACGAGTTTTCAGTTGCATCTGATTAATATTCCAGTCAGTTAGGATAGGACCAACTTGAATTGCAGTGTGAGTTTCATTTTAAGTCACCTTCAAAATTCTAAGTTCGTCTCATGCCTCTGACATTAACTTAATTTCACATATTTCACAGTACTCAGCTCTTTCTTACTCTTTTTATATGCTCACTTTTCTTTTATAATGTAGGTTTGGTAGAAGTCTTTCCCGTTTTCAAATGCACAAGTTCAATGTTATTATTTTTATTCTCATAAAAGCATATTTCGGATAAGTTTAAAGCTTTGAAATAAGTTTAAGCTTTAATCTTATCCAGTTGAAAATTTAGTAATCATATTTTACTATTTTTTTCTCTATTAAACTTTTATCTAGCTACAAAATTTCAGAAGTGAACATTTTGTGTAGATCTTATAATCATGCGCTATTAGATCAACATAAATTAATATGAATAGAGAAATTAATTCATTGTATAAAATATAAAATTTAAAATAGAATATTTTCCATCAGGACATATGACTTTGCTTCGAAATCTATTATGGATAGAACGAGTGGATTCAGACGCTGAACTAATGTTTCGTTATTATTTACTAGATGCACCATACGAATGCTGGAATGATGTATAGAATTGTAATTCAGGCCTCCTAGCTTTTTAAAGGTACTTAAATATATTCTTGTGGTTTTTGATGTTGCATTGGAAGACATAATCACTGATACGTAAATATATTCCTCATGTGATAGTAAAGCGATCGAGTGGGAGTGGGAACATTGACCGTGAACAAGACAGTCGATTTGCACACTCGCAGAAGTCACAACTTCAGTAGTTACGCAACCAAAGGTGGTGTCAAAGCATCTTATTCTTTGCTGACTGCTTGATGATTTTAAAGTGGTTTAGGACCGTGGTGGATGTGTTAGAGGTCTCATATCTGGAGCTTGGGGTCGTCGGTTCAATTCAGCTAATGCCATCTGGGTTTTCTGGTAGACAAACACTGTGTTCGTGGGTTTCCTCGGGGTTTTACCGTTTCCTCCTACTGTCTTTATTGCACTAATTCATCCCATCATCATTCATACGACCCGAGTCAAAAGTTGCCAAAATGTCTTCCAAAAAAATGTAAGGTGGCTTGTCCGGAGCCAAATCAAGTCGCCAAATACGTGAAGCTTTGGGGATAATGCTGGGAATGAACATTGGTTCTAAAAATTCAAATAGGGAGATTTGTCCGTGTGTGATGAAACCCGCTGTAGGCACCCAGAGGTCCTTGATGATGAAGTCCTGAAGAGTCCCATAGAGCAGAACAGCAGCCAAACGTGTGGTGAGCTTGCCGAACGCTTCTAGATGTCCGATTAAACTGTCAGACCTCAACTGCACAGCATATGGAAGGCGTACAAGTTGAGCAAGTGAATACCCCACACACTGTCGGAAGCCATTAAAGACCAACGAGTAACAGCTTGTTTATCATAGCTTTCTCGGCATCGCACCACACACATATTCGATGGAGTGCAAACCACTGATGAAACGTGGGTCCTGTATGAGACTCCCAGGACTGTCAGACATTGGCTGATATCGCGGAACCCTATATCTCACACCACAGCACGACCTCTGCACCCATGAAAGGTTATGATCTGTATCTGGTGTACTCGTCGCCAAGTGGTGTACTAGTAGCACTACCACCGGGTTAAACCATTACTATGGACATGTGCTCGCAGCAGTTGGAACGTATGCAACAGGCACTGGAACAGAAGAAGCCAGGATTGGTAAATCACAAGGGTGTACTGTTCCTTGGTGACAAAGCCAGACTGCAGAGATACTATCCAGCGACATGGCTAGGAGTGACTGAGACATATATATCGTACTCCTCGGACCTTGCGCCAATAGATTAGCACTTCTTCCATTCCATAGACAACGCCCTTCATGGGAAATCGGCAGAATTGACATGCCCTCACGACGTTCTTTGCGTAAAAGACCTACCATGAAGTTTTACTACCATAGCATTGCTCTGCTGCAGGAACGTGGGCAAAAGGTATTGAATACCGATGAGTGTTACTTTAAGGACTAAAGGTAAGTTACATATTCTGTTTAGCTTGCTGTTTCTGACTATCGAACGTTTTTGGTTACTTTGTATCTTCAACGATGGTTGAGTTTACTGAGGTACATTCACTTTCAGAATTCAAAATTTGACTTCATAGCTAGTATCAGGGGAGTTTCCACATTTATTTATATTGTAGTTACAACGTGGTCAATCTACCATTTTGACTAGAAACAACAAGGAAGAGGCACAGAAAAGCATTTTTTCAGTTTCACGTGATCGTTCTTCTGGTTGAATTTATATGTAAACTTCGAAGTCGTAAACAATACAACACAAACGTAAAACCTGTAATATAGTATCCATATCAATTATCAGTTGGTTGTGTAACCTAATTGCATAAAGCATATGTATTGTTAACTCATCTCATTATATATAATATTTATCGTAGTCGCATGTGTTATTGGCGTTTCGTACCACAATAAGACTTTCACACATTACTGCCACATCGACATCGCAATCCCTTTCACATTGAGATTATTATGTCGTATCCAGAAATGTTATTATATTGGGGAAAGAATACTTACATAGTTTACGAAATTATCCGGAGTTAAAGTTTTCCCACCTAACTTCACGTATCCTCAGTCAGATCGCTTTCAGAAATTTTCGCCATAGATAATTTACCAACTTCACGTCAAAATAATAACAAATCTACTTCTCTATCTCCTTCAGAACTCTCCTCTTCTTGAATCTGTCACTTGTTCTGTTCCACAGAGCTATGTAGTAGATTTCTAGTTAAATTAAGATAGAGCCATCAAACTTAACTATCTCGGGCATTACTAAAACGAGAGAAAGTGACAAATGCACTTAACCTATAGGCTTCTGTTCTCAAATTGATCGTTTATTGAGTTACTAAAAAGTGCTATAGAGTAAATGCTATACAAGTTAATGAACGATGCTATTTACTTTCTTCATTTTCTGAGTACACGATATTACGTGTAGTTCCGATGTCTCATGAAGTCATGTGATTCAAATTATCCTATTGTATTGCTCATGAGTGGACTTGTCTCATACTTATAATTGCAAATGAGTTATGAAACATAGCCTCATAGTAATAGTTAATAACTCAGAAAAGGTAAACAAACAGTAGTAAATATTAATAACTAGATCATTAGATAATATGTGATTTCTTCTTCTAAATAACATATATGACACAACGATATATGTTCTTTCTTTCTTAATTTAACTTCTTTCTTCAAGATTAGCTTATTTTACGAGCATCAAACGATTTTAAAGCCAGATGAATATTTAAATTTTAATTTGATATAAAAATATTGTCAAATTTTAAATAGCAATATTAGTTCCTAGTATGCATAATTTTAACCAATGTTGCATTAGTTACTACAATAAGCAGAACCTTACATTGCTGATAAAATATGTACAAGTGTAATGACAAAGACGTACATAATGAGATGAGCTAACAATACATATGCTTTATTCAACTAGGTTACACAAACATCTGAGAATTGATATGGATACTATGTTGTAGGTTTTGTTTTTGTGTGTGTATTTTTACATCATAGAAGTTTACACATAAATTCAATCAGAAGAACGATCACGTGAAACTTAAACAAATGCTTTTCTGTACCTCTTCCTTGTTGTTTCCAGCCTAAATGGTAGATTGACCTCGTTGACGAAGACCAAGACCAAGAGAATTTGACGGGTTTTGTAGTTTTAGAAGTTTCGAACGGGAGTTCATGCCTTCCATATGACTTGCAAGTTGTGACGTGATGAATAGAAAATATGTCTAGATGAAAGAGCTTAACTGTCGCAGCTCTATTTTGTTATCATGCATTGCAGGAAAAATAAAATAAAATATAGGTGAGAGGAGGGATAGAAGAGGAGAAAGGGGAGATGGTTGTCTTCTGTTAACGATGAGGGAACTTGAATCACAGAGAGATGTTGAGGCACAAGGCAATAAGGAAACTGTAGTAGACAATCATTATTTGAAGTGATGATATCAGGAATTAATGTCAGGATTAATGCAGAATGTCAGGATTAATTGCGGCTGACAGAGAGAATCTTCTGTAGGATATCAAGGAAAATAAGGATTATTTCAAAGAAATTATTGGTAGTGCGAAGTCTGTTAAGATCACGACTGATATTGGTCAGGAGTTCACTGCGTGAGACATCTTGAAATAAAGAGTGTATCAAACCTGGAGGCAGGAGAAGGAGCAGCATGTGAAGAAGAGCTACGAGTGTTTCCAGAAGTAGTATTAGCAGAAGAATCGTTGTAACTACATAACCTTCAGCTATAACTTTCAAAGGATTTCCAAAGATAGTGTATGGTACCTTCAAACTATACTCTGACCGATTCCTTTCAACATTCTCTTCACGCCCTATTCCGCCGCGAGCCAAAATTACCTGAAGGCTATAAATAGATTTAATTCCAAGAATCAAGACTTGAAAACGAAAATATTTTCTATTTGTACTCTGAGATTCCTTTGAGATACGTCATCAATGAAGGAGCGTAGGAAAATGTATTTGACTTTAACAGTGAGAACAAATTCTGATTAAAATTTGCAAAAAAAATGTTCAACGGTATAAAAATGTTACATTTATCAATAAGATAAAGTCACCAGTTCTCGCAATGTTAAGGTGGATTTTGCAGAAAGTGCTTTCTATAGACCTATATGTAAGAAACAACACTACTTTTTTAACTTAATTAGCAACTTCATTTCTTGTGTAATAATGTAATAGCAATCTATTCAGTAATTCGCATTATAGTGACAGAATTACGTTTCTTTATAACCCTAATTTTGTTCCAGTAGTTGTCACCCTAAATTTTGCTGTTTCCCTATAGTCGTCACCTAATGTACCACAAATATTTGTTTGGAAAATATTATCATATCCTCTTTTTCACCTTCACTAGATCTTAACCTGGTAATATAAAGCGCACTTGAAAGGAAAGAGGCACAGAAGGCTTGCTAGAAGGTCCTGATATTTTTTTTTTTTTTTAAAAACTGAGCTGACTGCCGGTGGAATGTGTAGGGATTTAAATTTTGTTTTTTTACTGACGGCTACTTTAAAGAGTGAGGCTGTAACCATGAAATTATAAATTTAACATCATATTAAATCAAATTTATCGCTTTGTGGAGTAAAAATTTTAAGTAGAATGTTTTACCTGTAATCATCACCCGTGACGAGCATTGGTGCAAAGTATGTTTGACTTGCACCCATAGTCGTCACCCCCCAAAGCAGAGAAAGTAGCAATCAAGGCACGCAAACTTATAATGTGATAATTAATTTGATCATTAAAGAAGTATTTTATGCACATGTAAACATCAGGTATTTATACGTAAAACTTCAATGCTTAGTTTTTAATGTCCACTTGCTTAACACTTTTAGTAACAAAATCATGGAAATAGTAGGAGACACGAACTTGCCGCCTAAACACAAGACATTTCTACTAAATGAAGTGACGCAATAAGCATATTAATGGTGCCTGTTACGTACCAGATTATGACTTCTAACTTGGTTTGTTTTTGTCGCCTAACAATGAAAAGTTTTCTTATTTTTACCTGTTTAGTATAAACATGACAACCATTGGAGCAATGACGAGAACTGGTGCCTTTACCTTATTTAATGATATTTTCAAGAAAAGTTTCTTAGGTTTAAGTAATGCACGGTTAAAGAATACTAAAGTAAAAGAAAGTGTTTCGAACAAAAGGAGTAACAATCCTCTAAGCTCAGGAATTACATATCATTGATTTAGGAATAACTTTTGAAGGGATTGTTATATAACTGAAAAAAAAATAGATAGCGAGATAGATAAAAATAGCTTAAATAGAAAGCGAGTATAAACGTTGAGTTAATCCCTTGTTTCGGTTTCGTGACTTATTTCACTTATACAAAGGCATTTGTCACTAAGTTCATATTTTTAAACCTTATTCTTCTTCATTAATTTATTGTACGAAGACGTTTACTTTACACAAAGAATTGGCAGGAGGCTAGATTATAGTTAGAGTATAATATATAACAAAAATTAATATCTGCAATATATCTACCCTTCTGTACTGGTTCAAAATTTACTAAATACTGAGACATGTTCTTTAATACGTTCTGTATACGAATATTTGTTGAGCAAGATGCTTTCAATATTGAATTCAGTTTTTTAATCCATTATTTGCTATTACAGGATTAAAACGTTTTCAAGAAACTCTTTTCTTTAGTTTGTCCATAGCAACATGACATTACAGTGATGTTCCTGCAAGATAATCATGTCTGAAATTTTTCCAATCTGAAGTCTGTCAGAATTTGCTCTTATATATATTCATCCTTTGAAAGATTTAAAATAGCAGAAAAAGCTTCACCATTTCCAAAGCTTCTTCCCACTTTTATTTACAACGGAATCTCCATATACTTCCCCCGCTCTCTCTCTCTCGCTCTCTCATTCTTCCTGAATCCTTTTTTGGCCGAATCCCAGAAAATCGTGTTGACAACCGCACGATGTCTTCCTGTGTTGGCACTTAGCCCACGCCACGAATATTTTACAGCGATAACACAGAACCCACTTGTTATACTCTCAAAGAAAAACTTTTCATTTATTTTTCAAGGACAAAAATTTATCCGACAATAAAACAGAAATTACCGTATATAATATGTAATGGAAGTTATGTAAAATAATCGATGAGAAAATATAATTATAAGTTGAAACAAATGTATAAATATTTCAGTTTTTTCTTTATATCACAAGCAAATGGATTTATATCCATTATAAACAAGTATATCTTATACCACCCATCCTCTGTATTCCAGTGAATACAGTCGTTAATCTCCAAATTGTAGTACAGAGACACACAGGTTACCTGCGGTTTTCATGGTTTTCCTCAATTGCACCAGACGAATGCCAGGATATTACAATTATTGAAAGTAGGATCTTGAGAACTAGCTAAATTGCATCCAATATAATTGTCACGTATTATTTTAAGTAATCACGTTAACATGTTAAATATTACAGCATTACAAGACGCAATTGGGCAATTAATCTCAATCGTGTTTTTTAAAATTATTTAAAAGGTATCTTATTTGGTAAAAAGACAGGAAAGAATTAATAATATTTTAGGTAAAGGCACGTAATTTTCTTATCCAAAGGAGCATAGATATATATGAAGAAAGAAATTGTTGAATATTATATTGAAACCATAACCGAAAACAACAGCAAAGGTAACAACTCCTCAACTTACAATGGCTAGTTGTGCTGTCACTGGAAACAGAACCCCAAGTATCTTGATCACTTTATAGTGCCAGCATTTGTTCACTCACATTGAGTACATTTGCAATTATTTTAATTTGTTAATCGCGAAAAATTAGGAAGTTTAATTACAAGTTTACCTCAATAAGTATCATTATCACAATTATTTTTATATCTACATCAACAACCTAGAAACAAGATTACGCCCAGGCGTGTAATACAACAATGTTTCTAATTAGCTAACGATCCACGCACGCGTTACTCAGTTCCAAATTTCTATATGACAAACAAATAGTTAATCCACTAGTTTTAAAAGTATATTAAACCTAGGAATTGTTCCTTTGATATAAGCCTTTAAATATAAGCTAAACCTGACACAATTACTTTTGGAACAAATCTAATTCCTTACAACAACACACTTCGGTCAAAAAATACCCCCATCGACAGGTCTTTTTTAAATGCAAATTAGAAAGACAACTAACGTAATTAAAATTATAACAAGGTGGCAAAATTTGTTGTTTCATGAATTGAAAAACAAAATTATACGTGAATCTTTAGTTAATATCAGATGGACATAAGTTTTATTTACTTCGTTTTGTATTTACCTACAGCCTTTTTGAGGGCTTGAACCATTTTTGGCATTGACTCTACAAGTTTCTGATGTATACTAAGCTGAATTTCTTCATACAAAACATGAAAAGTTTGTACATTATTTTCTTTTCTAATAGTAGAGCAATATTTACAAGGTTTTGAACCCATAACCGACTACAAATTTTCAATGGAATTCATATCGGATGGATTGGGATAATAGTACAACTGAATAATGGACCTGATCTGACAAGTAAAGGACCATATGGTTGTCGCGCAAATCCAATGCAAACATATAACATCTGATTAAACATGAAAAGATATGAAGATCGTCAAAATTTAAGCTGCTAAGGGCTATATAGAGCGGAGCTAGGGAAGAAGAAATATTGAATGGTGGCAAAATTAGAGAAAGGCAGGAATGACGGTGAAAGTGAATATCTTGCAAAGAGGGAAAGAAAGCTAACCAAAAGGAACATACCAACCATAAGAAGGGCATCAAGGACTAAGATACTATAAACAGGATTGCTGGCTCTGCAGAAAGTTGAGATATCCGATATAGCACAAGATAGCAATTCAGGCACCAGAAAAAGGAATAAGTAACACAAAAGACAATAGGCAAGACTGTGAACACATGCGTGAAAGACAAATGTGAGGGAAGACAAAGGTTGTTCCTGATTTGCCAAGGTCCCACCAGGCGAATACCTGAATTGTACCGTTGCGCGGGGCAGAACCGCTTAAATTGTGGTGATCTCCATATCTTTTTATGCTTGATCAGATGCCGTACGTTTGCATCGGATTTCCATATGGTCCTTTACTTGTGAGTTAACACTGCTGTACAGCACTACATCGTTGAAAACTGGAAATATCACCTTCATATATGAATGGACCAAGGCTGTGCACTAAAATCTTCTTTACGTGTACTCAAAACTCGTTTTCTGAGTATTTCATAGTATGCTATCCTATCGACTGTTCCTGGGCAAATTTTAATTCACCCCTACCCTTTGCTTTCTGACAGATACAATTTCTTTTTCTTTTTGTAATATTCTGTTCCGAAAGTCCTCTTACCACAGTTCGATGTGTAATTTGATGGCCCAATTCTTCTGTTATTTTAGAAACCATCTGGCGTGAACTGTTTCGTTTCGTGTTTTACCCCTTTCAATGTCCTGCTCAATATGGGGCGTCAATGCCTTAACCTTGACATTTTGATTATGTTTATTTCTTCAACATATTTCCGACTGTTTATGATCAATGCAATTCGCTATTGGATATTCATTCTGTATTCATTACCTTCATATTGCAATATTTCCTTGGAGTTACGACTTCTCTCTTCTTCATGATTTATAAACACAATATGCATCAAATTAAACTCTGGTAACACACTTGCTATTGTTGCGAAACAATATAGAAAAGCAACAACAGCTGTCAAACTCATTAGAGAAACAACAAGAAAATTAAATGAGCTTAGAGGTCAATATGATGGACTTACGAGCGTAAACATATTACAGCACCTCTGGCGGATAATGAAAAGAACTACAAACAAATGTAAATCCTAACTTTTACTAATTGTTATTGTACACATGTTGCCCTACAAAAACAATATTGAAATCAAGTTGTTCAGCATAAATAAAAAGAAACAACCTATATGAAATGCTGCCTTGGAGATGCATAATGAATGAAACTCATAGTTTGTGGTCATGGTAGGCAATTCACTGTAGATTTATGTCTATAATAGAAATTCTAAACTACAGCAACCATTTAACTGTTACTTTTTTCTAAAATAGTTAACAATAGCTCCTCTGTAACTATGAAGCCGATTTATCTCGAAATATTTGAAGAAATACATTTTAGAATTGCAAGTGGAGATACTTTTTGGACAGCAGTATAATCACAACTTCAAATATTATGGGAAAGCCTCCGATTTGAAACTGATATATAGAAATTAAATTTTACAAAATGGTGTGCCTCTCTAAATACTCACAGCAGTGTCTAGTGTTTTAATGTGCAATGAACAAACTGAATTACATTCCCTTCTGAAATAGTAGTACGCTTGTATTTTCAACTATTATGATTCTTTTTATTTCTAAAGTGTTTGGCATTAAATTTCACGAATGACATTTTTCTCTTTCATACAAAATTATATCAATTTTCTTAACAAATGAAATTCTGAAGGTTGAATAAACTCTCAAGGGAGCCCAACATTGACATAGTTTAGATGGTAATTTATTTGGGAAACTTACTTTGTAAAGCTGGAAACAAGAATTAACAATAAGACTCTCATTCAGGACTGTAAAAATATACACTTATTATACATGCACCTACTTCAGATCATTCACTTCATTCCTACCTTCCTCACCTCTTTCCTAATGTTATGGTAATATGTAGGTTACTGCGTTCCTCATATGTTTTTTTTTTTTTTTTTAATATTTTGGAAATTGTAACTCGTTTTTCTTTGGATTAGACAACACTGACGGAAGTCAGACCGTGTATTCGGAAACGCCAACCAAGAAGTGGTCCTATGCTGGTCACCACCACGGATGGATGACATCACTGGAATGTTCTCCGACCCAGCATTTACCTGTGTTTCAATTTCTGTCACAGAAGAAGACGGAAGTAAAATAAAATATAATCGGACTTCAATAAATAAAAAGTTATTGATTCACTAAGCACAAGATCACAACGAAATGCAAAGGGAGCGAAGGCAGGTAAGACCGGACGCTGCCTGATTTCGATCTTATATCCGCTATAATCATCACATCAACGAAAAGCATGGATGGTTCATAGGACTGGAAAAGGAACGAAAAGTCAAAGCAAGTTGGCAGTGCCAGCAAAGAAAACAGGGAAAAAGGCAACACGTGGAGGTACCTGAAGAGTCACTTATAAAAGTGCATGCAAACAGAAAATGCAGAAAAACCAGATGATCTCATAAACTACACGTGCCAAAACACGGTGGAAATAGCACGTTAATAGAAGCCATAGAAACATGTCGCAAATGAATAAATAAATGTTCTAGGTACGATGGATCGAAATGTTACTTTACGTGCTCCAAAATATCAAATCGAAAAGTTAGGTTTATTTACGTGTGTAAAGATGCATGAGTAAAATGGTGACAATATTTCTTTGCACTACGGCGATTTTCTAAAATTGTACATTTAAAAATTTATATTTGCTTACAAAATCAAACAGTGGGCACTAACTAATCCTCTTCGATCAGATGTATGTTTGCATGGATGCTATTCGTTTGCTTTAGAATCGACATAGCGAAAAATATTTGTAAGATTCGAATAAAGGGAGAAAGTTCGACAGTCTCCTCACCAACATCCAAAGATAAAGTGAAAAAGAAATCCCTTTTATTTTTCGTAAAGCAAATGCCGAAGAGATTGGGTACAAGGGCTACTTTACGACAAAGCATCATTATTCAAAAGTTCTGAAACCAGAGTTTGAATCGAACCAGTTATGTAATAAAAACAAACAAACATAGCTTAACGCACGAGGCTACTAAATCCGAGATATGTTCTCGTACATTGTGACCTTACGGAGGAATGATCAGCTCTTCTTGTCTACCCTTTACTCAAGCATTACAGCCAAAATCATGTTGAATAAAAGAGTTAATCACGTCGAAGTTTAACACTGAATTAATTTAGAAACAATCTACAAAATTTAGGGCCTGCACGAGAAGCAAATCACCATCTGCAAAATTTCTAATTGAAAATAAATAATTGAATAACCATGGATATCAGAGTTCACTGAACGAGTATTAATTAAATAAAAATAATTAGTTGAATAAATAGTTCAGTTTAGATAATCACATCACTAATCAGTACCACTATTCATATCATCAGGTGGGCAAAATACGGAATCTGATACACTTGAAACAGCACCAAAATATAAACTTTGATGACATACCTGCAGTCAGTTGAGGATGGATGTCCAAATTTTACCTGGTCTTAAATTACTATAAAGATGGGAACCTCCTAGTCGTCTTAATGCTGTTTTTGTCAACAACATTAATATTTCTTATAGCCCAGCGTACTACGCCTGCTTATTCAAAAAGCCGCTCAAGGTGTCCTATCTTGCACTACTACCATTTGTTTATAAGAGGAACGCTCACTTTAACAACTGGGAAGCGAAAGAGAACTAGCTTCTTACTTCGGGGAGGAAAAGTAGATCCAAAATGTCAAAAATATCTGCTGTGTAGCAGAAGAAAATATCGTAAGAGAGAGAAACGAAGAGATATGCTAAATAAAAATTAGAATATGAAAAAATCAGAATAGAACGAGAGAAAAACGCATTGATTAACATTTTCGCGCCTAAACGTAGATAAATAATAGAGGAATGGATAATAGATAACTCGATCTGGTCCTGTGCTCATCTTCGCATCTCCGAAGAAGACGAAATTCTTACCCAAACATCTAGGATGATGTTCATATGCTGTAGAAGTGTTGATGGGAAAACAATTTAATAACGAGAAAAGATAAAAAATGAAGAGCGATAATATCAATATATATACAATACAGGGTATATGGTAAGAATGGAACGCTCAACTAAATGAAGCTGTGTTTTAAGTATTGCATATTACCACCGCCGCACTATTCACACAATCCGAAAAATGTTAGTCAGAAATGGTAGAAATGGTCCATATCACCACCGCTTACTACTTTTCACACAACTTGAAAAATCTGTACCTCGGAGGTAAACTGCGCTATGTCACTTTCTTCCCAAACTCGACCTCAGTACACAGTTTAGTACATATGAGCATGCTCTTCCTGGATATATACACAACTATGTCATTCTTTTGTAGGAGAATTGGCAACAGATAACAAAATACTGTATCGTAAAAATGTGAAAGAGCGTGCTCAAATCAATGTATGAGCTGATTCAGAGTTTGGCGAAAGGTGACATAGCGTAATTTACCCCAGAGATATAGATATTATTTTGTTAGCGTAAATAATATTACAGCACTTATTCTTCGGGTTTGCACTATTCTTAGTTTCACATCTATTTTGTGCGTAGCATCAACTAGCATAATTCTTCCCTCCAGGGGCGCCGATCCCGGGGGGCTTTGTGGGCCCTGCTTCCCCCCCCCCCAAAGTTCAAGTGGCCCCCCTAATGGGGGGCCCAAATGATAAGGTGAAGTCGGTTCTCCTATTTCTACAGTACATAGTCATTCGTTTTCCCCTTCTACTAAGCTTATCTCCCTTTGGAAAATCTATTTCATTGATAAATTCCTCCCTTGGAACTTGTGTGCTACAGTACTTATATAAATTACATCACGTATAATACCCCTCGCCTGGCTAAAGGAGTTAATTCGTGCATTGCTTGTGTTGTTTCTGGAGTTTCCTGCATAACATCGATAAAGACCATTCAGTAAAAAAAGGAAAGAAACAATGAAAACGCATTTTCTGTCGTTTATCCCTCGGAATGCCAAGATCGGGAAGATCAGGTCAAAAATGACCCATACAGTTAAAGTACTATTTGTGTCCATTAGTCATTAAATGTAAGAGTGATATTCTGTGTACCCCTCATACTGTCAGCAATGTAATCGCTTCATTTGCAAGAATCAGAATACAACAGATACGGTATGCTTTACATGTGAGGGTGAGAGAGGAAGGTAGTTTGATGCTAACAGTTTTATATGTAGAACTTTATATGTGTAAATAAATAAGAGACTCATGGTACCTTCATTTTTGTGCAGCCATGAAAATGGTTTCAAGGTTAATATGATGTATTAGGTTTTCTGTATATTTCATTATTTTGTAGTATCTACTCGAAAAAATAAAATACAATGCAATAAATACTATACAATACACCCATACTCTAAAATACCTTCATTTTGAATAAGTACTTTATTTCATACGAGAAATATACATGCGTCGAAAAGGACTCATCTTGACGTTCCGTGAGATGAAATTATCTTGGCGTTCCGAGAGTTAAGGATCATTCATCGTGATTTTGTCATATACAAACATAATTTAAGAAAAAGAAAAAAATATATACAAGAGAAGTAAGCGACAAGAAGAACTCATACAAAAGTAGGAGTAGACTTGCACTAGGAAATATATCCATCAAACTGCTGTTTGCATGCAATTATTGTTTACCGTTAATACTGTCATTTTGAGTTTCTAATAGAACATATAGATAGGGAAACTATATACAACGGGAAAAAAAAGTATTTGGACAAGTTCGACAAAGAGGAAATCAGACTATCGCACGTAAAACATGGTTTCGAAATCTCTTGCCCTTTTATGATAATTTGGATACCTTAGTTAAAATACTTAAGACACCTAGAAGGTAACGAAAGAGTGACGACTACGTACATTCATCGCAAAAAACAGTATTTGGAAAACCCAATACTACTCTCAAAATAAATGTTCTAGATATCCTTTTGTGTACAAGAGCAGTCTACTTAGTGTATTGTAGCAATCCACATGGTGTGAGACAAGCCAAGCTTGTTGGAAAGTAATTCTTTAGCGTTGGATACATCATAAAGAAACGTAAAACAGAGCAATTATTGCGGAATGGAGTCAGTTCTGGCCAACCAAGAAAACTAACTGCCCGGAATGAAACTTACATTCTTCATTCTGCTAACAATACTCAAAGAATTAGTGCTAAAGATTTGGCTACTTCACAAGCCTATAATATGTAAGTTAATGTTAGTAATTCATTGAACAACCCACAATTCTTTGAAACAATTGGGATATAGAAGATGTGTATCCAGGGTATATGAATACTGGCCAGTCTATTAGTAATTACACAACTCCAAATCTTAACAGACCCTCGAACATTTCTGTCAGTTAAAACAATATTCTGCTTTCTGAAAGCTTCATTCTTCTTTCGCCACACGTCCTGATATTCATCACTACAATACACGTTTATCGTAGTCTCATCCTAGAAAAAAAAAAACTTTTTCCAAAATTCCAGGCACGCATATTGATATTTCTTGGAAAATTGGAATTTCTTCTTTCTGCTTTCTTCTGATACGTATGTTTTATTTCTGATTACACATCTTCTGAATCCCAATATTTTTGTTCACATATACACATCTATGACATTAACTTGCATATCCTAGGCAAGTGAAGTAACCAAATCTTTAGCACTAATTCTTTGAGTTTTGTTCACAGAATGAAGAATGTAGGTTTCATTCCGGGCAGTTAGTTTCTTGGTAGGCCAGAACTGACTCTATTCCGCAATAATTATTCTGTTTTATGTTTCTTTATGATGTATCCAACGCTAGAGCATGGCTTTCCAACAAGCTTTGCTATGTCTCAGTACATTTTACCTTCCGCACGTAATTTGAAATTAAAGTGAGCAGTCTCAATGTTGTTCAACTCAATTTGTTCCCCATGTTGCTGCTTCATGCCTGATACGATACACCACACAGAGTGCTCTTGCACACAAAAGGATACGTAGAACATTTATTTCGAGAGAAGTATGGGGTTGTCCAAATACATATTTTGCCGTGAATTTACGTAGTTATCACTCTTTCGTTACCTGTTACTTTGCAGGTGTATCAAGTATTAGTTATTTCTATACCATTCTATCTAAGGTATCCAAATTATCATAAACAGGCAAGAGATTTCGAAATGGGCCGCGTTTTGCGTGATAAGTCTGCTTTTCCTCTTTGTTGAGCTTGTCCAAATATTTTGTTCTTACTGTAGGTGAGGCAGAAGCTTCTTGAACCATGCCTGTCGAGAGCGAGAACAGAGAATTTAAAAAAAAAAAAAGAATTGTAAAATAAAGCAGTAGCGCTGCGGAAGGGTGAGCTGGACAGAAAGAGAACAACATTTGAGAAAGCCGGATAACTCCTCTTCATAGACTAACATTAGTTTATGTTATTTCCTAAGTTTATTTTCTAGTAACAGCAGAAACTTTGTTCTTATTAGTTAGAACATAATATGCTTTAGTGAATCTTTTTAACGTTATATAAACATTGTTAAATTATGTAGTAGCCGGGCCCGGGGAAGCCTTCACAATGGCTATATCTATACTGTTATATGTGTTTTCAATGAGTATCCAATATTTGGCAAAATCTGAATTGGATTTGTATCATATGTGCCTTCTTAAACCCTCATCTGGAAACAAAGAATTACCTGAATGGGCCCCCCCAAAGTTACAGAGAAATCGGCGCCCTTGCTTCCCTCATATTTTTAGATACACTGTATGGCCCTAATTGTTTTGTTTTTTTGAGTTAACTAGTATTGTGGTTTATTTGTTAAATATTGGGTTTACTCTTGGAAAATATATCAGTCAGTTGCTTGCGTCATTTTTGCTCTGTTAAATTGAGGTGTGCCTTTATTGTTCTAGTTCACACTTTTAATTATTTTTTTAGGGAAGAGAGTGTTGTTAACTACCATTCATCAATCCTAGTTGTCAATCACATCGTTTTCCTCCACAGAAAAAAGAAAAGGGGTTTGACAACGACAAACCTTGAACTTCTTTCATCCTTTGAATATGAGGCAACTTTATAAATATTTATGTATTATACTTTGTTATTTTTTCTTATTATATGCAAGTAGTATATGCAAGTATAATATTTTTAATTTTTGATCCAGAAAGTACCGTCATCATGAGTGTACTCGATCATTACTAAATACTGTGATTTCGCACTCCGACCGCTTCGTGGCTACATGAGACAATAGTAGTACCTTAGCAATTTTGGTACTCAGGTATTAGTATAGTTTCGGTACCGCCAGATGATAGGAGCCCAAATACGCAGCCATTTAGTTGTGATCGACTTCACCCCTGATGACGGTACTTAACAAAGTTTTGTCACTTTTACCCGAAACTTTTACTCACGCCACTCAAGAATTTTGACAGTTCCTAGTCATAAGCGAATTTTGGATAGATTAGCTAAAAGAACACCAAATTGAACATAGTGAATAAAGGCACTGGAAAGAATAATATACTTGTTTTATAAATGTTATTCCACGCTTAGTTTTTTTACAATTACACTGAGAAAAAACAAACCTAGAAAATCGGCAATTAGACAAAGACATTTGGACTGCTGTAAAACCATACTATGTAATGTATAGCAGTCCTGCGTGTTTACAGTGTGTCTAGAAAACCGTAAGATCCGCAGAAGCGCAACAGTTTAGTCACATTCTATTCTTTTTAACGAATATTTTTCACTACTATTCAAATTTCTTTGTACATGTGTCTTTATTTTGCCATATAACTTGATGGCCCCCGATTCAAGCTCTTTTGAAGCGAGAAAGCTGAAGTTCTTCGCAGTGTTGTCCAAAGATGACTCATAATCACCACCGCGATTTTAATCTCTTTCTATCTATTGATTATTTGATAGTCTCCATACACAGCCAAAATTCGACCATTTTTCACCAAATATCGTCACCGTGGAACCACAAGGTACTATGTTCACTCTTTGTCAAAATTGAGTTAATGGCATCAACCCCAAAAATAATAGCTCACAAAACGATTTTCAAGTGGCTAGAAATGTTAGAAATTAAACGAATTTATACAGATTTTAAATGGAACTTCAAACTTTTAAACTGTATTTTCGTAAAAATAGCAAAAGTGGGCATAGTACCTTCTGGTTCCAAGGTAATGATATATATGTGCTTTGGAGGTAAACTGCACGTCACTTTCTTGCCAAATTTGTGCTCAGTGCGAGTAGATTTGAACATGATCTTCCTCAAGACATACATTGCTTATTTTGAAGCAGAATTGGCAATTCATAATACAACACTATGTCGCAAAAGATGTGAAAGTCTGTGCTCATATCTACAAAACTATCCACTGAGTTCAAGTTTTGCAAAAAGTAGCATAGTGCAGTTCACCTCCGATGTACAGATATTTAACAAAAACGACAAAACAAAGGATTTTGAAAAGAATCGGCTCAGGTCTTATTAGAAAAAGCATCCCGGCATTTGTCTTGTGTGATAGAATCAATTAAGAGAAAACTTCAGTCAATATGACCAGCAGGAAGAATCGAAGCCGGATCCTTCTCATTACCAAGCGATCGCATTACTGACTGCTCTAATTTTTTAGACTACAAAAGTTAGTTATTGAGACACTCTACAATTGTATAAAGAAGCAAGTGGTCATATCATGATCAGAAGTATTGGAAGATATCTGTGTAATATGTTAACAAGGATATGTTTTCTCTTTAGTATATAAATAACATGTTGAAGGATGCAGTGACGCTACGGTTAATGGCTAAAAAGGAAAACAAACAAGAGACTGTACTTATACAGAAAACAAAAAATGGAAGAACCTACTTGAAGATAAAAAGAAACACAAAATTTGTATAAATGCAGGAGGTTAAGTTTTCTTTGAAGAACCTACCATTATTGGCAAGACGCAAATTAAAGTGGATGGAAATGGTAATGAATTGTTTTATATTGTTTTAATATTCTCAGACACGAAAACGTCCATAGGTAACACTCTTTATTACCCTTTTTTGCTGCAAAGACTTTATTATTTATCATTAACGATATTATTTCATATCAAATATTAATTTTCTCATGGTTCACTGCATTTGTTCATAAAATACATTTTAAAGTTATTCAAGATCATAAAATAGTATTAGAAAAATCACTCTGTTCTGGTACGTGATATAATTTAGATGTTTGTCCAAACAACGCAAAAGCCGGAATGGACGGAAATTGGCTTATTAAAATTGTTAGCATTGAATTGACCTTGTAATGTTATATCAGTATCCATGGATTATTCATGATTAGGTCACAATTAACTCCAGCAACAAGCGAGCTCAAATCAATAATTCATAAGCAGTAGCCGTTCCATATTCCCCACACTCACACAGAGAGAGAGAGAATGAGAGGAAGAGAATGCCTCGAATGGGAGGCAAGCACCAAACATGAAGCACGGGCATCATTCCATTTGGCTAGCTGAGTGAAGTAATGGTAATAATGCATGAGTCTTTTATTAATTCAAAAGGTTAAGGTTCGTACGCTTTTAAAAGAAGTTCAGAGTCCAGGCAGCGGACAAAAATATCAACTAAAAGACATAAAGAAAGTGCTTTCTAAAACACACTTTCACTGGCCGTGTTTCTCTATTCTCATTTCCCAGCACGTAATAGATACTTTAGCGAACGGCTCGTCAATTTGTGTTTCACTGGAAAACGTATTGAAACTGTACATGCATATTTTTAATCGTTTAAGGACACAGTCTGCCTTTGGTTTTTTTGTTGTTGTTTTTTTGTTTGTTTTTTTTACCATTTTCTCATTTTCTATGAAGACAGTTGGTTGTCAAGGCTTTAATTAAAGATACAATCATACTTGCCTAGCATAACTTACAACTAGACAATTTAGGGGAATTACGGTTTGAATGGTCTTCACATCTTGAGAGGTATTTTAATCTGTATTTTCGCCGTTAACGATAATAATGCAGAATGATCAAGAATACATGGGTATTACATACCCATGTAATATTTGTTTTCTATTGTGTTGCAGGAGACTGGTGATGATAGTTGAGTCAGGAAGCAGTGTAGAGGTCCACAGCAGGATGGTGTACTCACTTGAGGAACGGATCTTCATTTTGGAACAGTACATATGGAGTTTGAGTAACGGAATCACCGCGGCATGTTTCGCAGAGGTTTATCCTGAGAAGATACTTCTCATTAAATAAACCATTAAATGTCTCTATGATAAGTTCAAGAGAACAGGGAGTGTTGTTGATGCACCCCGAAGTGGTAGACCAAAAGTTCTCACAGAAGACAAAGTAACGGATATCATTGCAGCAATGGCCATACGTCCCTGCGCAGGTTACCTGGCCAGAGTGGTGTGTCTTATGGTACAGCTCATACCGCTGTACGAAAAGCGTTGAAAATGTTTCCGTACAAAATAAGAGTTGTGCAGGAATTAATGGATGGTGATTTAGTGAAGCGTGTAACGTACTGTCGTTGGTTTATGGAGCACTTGACGCCTGATGGGGGGAGTTGGATGACTGGTATTGGTATCACGAGGCATGGTTTCACTTCGACGGGTACGTGAATTCACAAAATTCCCGTTATTGATCGACTGTCAATCCTCATGCACTGCATGAGTCTCCCCTTAATGGCCTAAAGGCGAGTGGTGTGCATGTCTCGAAAGAGAATTTTTATTCTCTTTTTCGAAACAACAATAAACAATGAACATTATCTTCGGCTGGTCACGCAATTCTTTGACTCTCTGACTGACGAGGAAAAGGAAAGAACATGGTTTCAGCAGGACAGCTAAACAGCCCATACCTCTCGTGTGAGCATTGACTATATTGAATCTGTGTTACGTAGACCAATCATTACAAAGCCACTATGGCCGCCCCGGTCTCCAAATCTTACTCCGCAGAACTTTTTCCTCTGTTTATTTCTGAAGTTTGCGGCCTACGTAACGCATCCAGACACCTTGGATGAAATGGAGACGAATATTCAACGTACTGTGGACAACATTTCATGTGGTATACTCCAGAGGGTATTCAGGAACATGATCGAAAGAGTGTACATGTGTGTGCAAGTGAATGGTGACCATCCCAACATCTTTTATAGTACCACCATGGGATACGTGACTTTTTGTTCACGCTGTATAATTAAAATGTTCAAATATGTATTATAATTGATAGTAAAATTATGTACTGTTTATTTGTCTCCCTACCTGCAATTTGCAATTGTGGGGCTTAAAAGCAAAAGCTGCAATCTCCATTTTGTGGGAAACCAAGATCTTGATGGAATTGTGTACATTAAAGTGTCTAATAAATGTAAATGAAGGTAAAGCCCTAACGCTTTGTGTATTTTACAGTCTTTTGCGTAGGAACTACAGGAAAAAGTACCCATATACTATTATGTTTACCACGATATATATATATATATATATATATATATATATATTGATATATATATATATATATATATATATATATATTTCTTTTGGCTTTCCTGTAAAATTTTCTGGATTGGAGATTGCATCTTTTGCTTTTAAGCCCCACAATTTGTTCATGTTCTACCATGTGGTTCACGTGAAGATCACTTCTGACACTCCTACGCTTACGTGAATCTACCTACGTTATTCCAGAACATGCTATTCAACGAATTCTCAACATACCATCTAACATAATCGCATCATTAATAACAAACCTCTTAAAACCTCTTGCAGTTCTCCAAGATATTGTCATTAGTGCTATAGGATGCAGAAATGAGCCTGGCAGAATTTACTTAGATGCTTCCAAAGCATTTGATTCAATAAATAATATACTCCTTATTCACAAAATAATAAAACGTTCAGTAATCATGATTCCTCGGAAGTTCTACTTTCTTCGTGTTTATTCTGATCACAGACCACAGAGTTATTATATCTAGGTCCAACTCAGACTGCAACTGGTTGTTTGTGGTGTTGCTCAGGGTATCTTCTTAAGTACTCTGTGCTTTGCTCTCTATATGGAAGATATTTGTGATTGTGTCATCGATAACTGCAACATTGTTGTCTATGCCGATGACAGCAAACTTTTCAGACCATATTTCCCCAAGACGTTATTACTCTGCAAAATAACTTGATACACCTAAAGAGCTGGTGTACTGATCGGCAACTTAATCTCAACCCTTCAAAACATGCAGCTTTTACATTTAATTTAAACAAACTAAGTAATGGTTTAATAGACAAAACCAAAGGGCCCCTGTATAATACCATCCCTTAAGAACTATATAAAAATAGTCAAGCAACGATGAGGAATCCAAAGGCGTATAAATCATCTCTATCTGACTTGTAGTTACTGAGATATAGGGGTACAGACGGACAAACAGGATAAACATATAGCTTCCTCGTATGCGTACAGGTGCGCTAAAACAAACACCACAATGTCGTCTTGTCAGTATGCAACCAGATCATACCTTAGGTCCAACATCATCAAGATCTTGGCTTTGTGTCTGACAGTAAATTAACTTTTCTTAATCACTTTGACTACATTATCTCCAAATCTATGAAAACTACAGATCTAATACATAGCTTTGCAGATGTTACTAAAATCTTGCACTTAGAACGCATTTTCTAAGCTGTGTCTTACCAAATGTTAATTATGCCTCTCCCATATGGTATATGGCAAGCAAAACCGGATTTAAGCGCCTAGACGCCCTAGGCCCATGACTTTCAGCATCCCGCTCCCTCCTTTCCTCTCACCCCTCACTCCTCTTGTCCTTTCCCCCTTCCCATTATGATAATTCATACTTTCGCATTTCATAATAATAACAAGATTATAATTATGTCTTCTTTTCTATTCTTATGCCATCCATTTTTCCACTTCTCTTCACGCAGGAAAAGAAGAAGAAATGTAGGTTTAAAGAATTGAACCCTTCAGTGTATCTACCAGTTGGTATATCGATCCACCTGTCAATACCTCTCTCTGAAAAATAACAACTTCAAAGATACAAAATCTCTATGAACGGACAGAAGCAACACTAAAAACTCATTCGCTACGTCAAATACGTGGACAGCTAGGGCCGCGGTGGTCTAGATGACTGCTACGCCCTGTCTACATCATTGACTAAAAATAATTACTGGTGTGTACAAAGGCAAAAATAGGAATAAATAATATTCGTAATATGAGAGCTAATGTTCAATTTACTATTTCTAATGTAAATTAACAAAACTTTCAGATACCTCAAGTCAGTTATGTAAGAGGGACCGCCCGGGCCAGTCACCCTACAAGGTTCTTGATGTTTTTTGCTAATTTTTTCGTCTCGTGTTTCAAACAGCGATTTGTAATTGTTCCTTGCAAAGTGCGCCCCTGTGAAAATTTCATCCCTAGGCCCGGGCCTAGTAGGCCTAGTGCTAAATTCGTCCCTGGTGGCAAGTGACAGTAACAATCTATTGAGGTAGGATAAAATCAAATTTCTTGAAACGTATAGTCTGTAATGGATATCCTTTCTTATCACAACTACCAAAAGCTTACATTGTTTCCTACTTTCAATCGAATGATCTCCCTTCCCCCGTACATTTTCTGATCGCACACTGTAAAATCAGTTCCTTTGACTTGTGGGTACAAAATTACAACTTAGTACCAGGGTTGAAATGTTTAAAACGTACCGGCCGGGTAGCCGTGCTGTCTGAGGCCTTAGTCCAACGGCTCGAAGATCCCGGGTTTAAGTCCCGACATCGGCATGAGTGTGGATTTTAACCGACTGTAACCATTTACAGGTTAATCGTGACGAGCCGAAGTCAAAAGTTACTAGACTGGCCCATATAAAATAAAGTTTACCAAAGATGTTTTAAACAGAGACGATTGTTTTAAACATTTTGTTTAAAGCATTTTGAACATTTGTTTTAAAAGATGTATTTTTAAGCTGTGTTTAAAATATGTTAATTTTATTTTTCTTCTTTGAAAGTATCATATTATTTTTAAGAGTACGAAAGGGTATGTTTTTACCAGTAAAATGTTTTTGAAATTTGTCCCGAGTCAAAGCTAGTTTCCAAAATAATCAGTATTATGGCGCCGCAGGCCTCCATATGGAGTCATAAAATGCGTTGTTTTGATTTATTCTTTATCGGTTGGCTGCTAGAAGCGGGAAATATTAATTCGCTATCAATAACATGAAACAAGATGTTCATATTTCAATTCATTCTCTTTTATTTACTGTGGGAAACTGCCAAGAAAACAAAAACTTCATGGGCATGTGGATAAGATAAAATCAATTGTATAGGCGGTAACAGCGCTATGGCTTACGCCCTTCCCGATTTATGGGCATGTGTTTACTTCTATGATTACATTGCTCTATGTCTTTTCTTATGTTTATGGGGAACGGGACAGTAGTGAGTAAGTGTAGAATTGATCATAATTTCTAATTCGGTGCTTGGGATTTGTGCCGGGTGGTAGAACTTATTAGGTACCGTACTCTTAGTGTTGTAAATAGAAGAAAAAAAACGTTGGTTTTTTTCTAACACTTCCGTTTAAAGAAAAACATGAGCCTTGTTTTTTTTAAAAAATTTCGTATATTTTTTTTCAAGGCAGCAATTTGTAATACTGCTAACGTCTCTTTAAGCAAAAATTACTTCATATAGGTAGTTAAGTAGTAATACAACATAATTAAACCCTAGATTACAAATGTTTTCTTTGTGTGTGATATAAACCAGATTGCTCAGTTCTCAGTCTTGCAAGCTTTTGAAAAGTATTTTTTTTAAGCTTTCGTATCGTATTTGCCCCAAACTTAGCTTAAACATCATTAAACACAATAGAAGAAAGATTTGGGTGTCCCCGACTTCAAACAAGCCAGTCGTCAGTGTTGCCAACCTATTTTAAAATTCAACTTATAGAAATGCCTTTTGTGTGCATTGATTTACACTAAATTTGACAAACATGTTCATTAGATACTGGGACAGGTCAGACAGGTACTCCAGGTACCATAGTTTGTCAGAGTTGCCAAAGGATTAAAAAATCTAGATTTCATATTTGTTACCGTTGGATGTATCCGCATTGATTTACACCAAAGTTGACATGTGCATTAGGTAGTGAGCCAGTTCATGTGGGCACTTCCGGCGCCGCAGTTGTCAGTGTTGCCAACCAATTTCAGAAAATAGAATGTTTAATTGCTTCCATATCGTTGAACGTATTAGGACCAGACTTCCTATTTACGTACTGGGACGCGTCATAAAGGTACTTCAGCTACCACAGTTGACAGTGTTGCCAATCAATTTTAAAAATTAAATATTTACTACTTCCATTCAGTTCGACGTATCCGTACTAAGCTTTGAGTATACATATTTGACACAATCGGAACATACTGTCTTTCTTCCCTATATCCAAGCACCTAAGTGTCAGCTTTGCCCCCGTATTTTAAAGTTCAATTTTTCAAATGGCCCCCATACTGTTACGTGCCGATAGCTATTCCTATACTTTCAGAAAAGCGTGTGGGGAGGCCCGGAATTTGGCTACGTTATAATATGCTTTGAAATAATACTTCTCAAAGTCCTATTGCAACAGACTCATTAGAAGAAACATATGTAGTTGCTTGTTCATAAGAGTATTCATTATGCATTTATACACCTAATTGAAATATGCATATAGCATAAAATATTTTTTGTTACACTGTCTCTATTTGTATATATTTTTATAGTATATAGAGCAATGCCACCGAGATTTTATAGTGAAACACAATGCACTAGTAAACGCAAACATTTATCTCTGTTCTTGAATAGAAGCAGGTTATTTCCCGAGATTTTGAGCTAAAGATACTGTAATTGACTTTTGCGGACCGTAATTATGATCATAACTAGATATTTTCCTTGAATAATACAATAATTGGAAATTAGGGTATTATATACGGGATGACAGCATATTTCTTTCTGTAAGAATTCATAGTTTTACATTTTACAGGAAAGATGTCTTCGAAGTCGTATTTATCTCTAGTAACGTAAATTCCTATAATTCATAATATTTCTTCAGTTCCCTGGAGGTTCATTAGTATTTTATTACAAACTATACCAAATAACTTCTGTCCATATGTTCTTAGTTCCCTTACGTTTGTCATGGTGAAGATATAGGAATTATAGCAATGTGGTAATGAATGCATAAATAATCCCATCATTTGCCTCGCAGAGCTGCAGGAAAACAAAGCTATAGTAAATTGGAATGAATGTGTGAAAGCTTAAATCCAATCCTCCTGATTACATTGATTATCTGCTGCGTAAAGCATTGGATACTTGCTTTGTTAAAAAAAAATGACATTAAAAAACATGAAAATAAACTGAAAAAAAGAAACTTTCAAAAAACCTCACATAAAAATAAATATATATATTTACAACACTATGTGCTCTGCTTTTTTGCTGTTCGTTTATAGACTCATTATCAGTGGGTTGCACAGGAAGGGACAAGGATTTAATCTGAACACACTTTATTAAAGTTAATTCTTCTGAAAATAACCGTAAAAGTCAAATGTAGATTGTGTAAAAAGGGAATGGCAGATCTTGTTGCCCGAACGAGAGAACATTTCAAAAGGTGTAGTTCAATCCAGGCCAGGACACTGAAGAATTTTCCTTCATTGTTCCCATGGCTGGTGCTCTGAGATATACTCAGCCTGCTATCAAATTAAGTACCACAATGTCCTTGGTATTCCTGGGCACTTTGGGAGGTAAAGGCAGCCGAGCGTGGGATTGAACACCCCACCTCACTTCGTGCCGTTTGTAGAGAATATGTGGATCACTACCTCCACATCCCCCATGCACCGTTCACGGCGCGTGCGCATTGCACAGGGTATAACTTTATCTTTTTACCTTTTGTATAGTAAATAGCTTTGTCATTGAATTTTAATAAATAACAAATTTCATCAAATGTAGTAAAGTAGAACCTACAGTTTCTAGTAAATGCTTCTCAATACGCCGAAAGAGCGATTGAAACGTTATAGAAGTATCTGTAGATGGAGTACCTATCATAACCCCTACCATTTTTTATTTTCAAGAAATATTTTAAACGTCTTAAACGCTTTAAACGCAGCTTTTTGCAGTCTTTTAAAAACGTGTTTAAAACAACAACAAAAAACATAAAACACACGTTCTAAACTTATGTTTTGTTTTTCTTTTTTAAAAGAAACATGTTTGTTACTTCCAACCCTCTTTGATGTTCACAATTTTTTAGATGGTGTGGCGAACCTAAGGTTGAGTTTAGAGGGCGGTTCTTTGCCTCCCAGTTCTTGGGAGGGAACAGATTAATAGATTTAAAAAACGAATGTAAAATATGAATTCCTGTGCCCGTCACTGATTCTTAAAAAATATACCGTCTATTTTTCAGAGGAAGTGACGGGCACAGGAATTCATACTTTACCATCGCTGTTTTATTTATGTTCCCTCCTAAGAACTGGGAGGCAAAAAACCATTCTACTAAACCCAACCCTGGGTTCGTCACTGTCTCTAAAAAATGTGTATACAAAATCGGCATTTTTTATCCACTATCCTAAGCTACACTTTTTGGAGTGTAGATTTCTGTATAACCAAATGAATGGTAATTCTGGCAGAAATGATATCTCCACATGTGGCAATTACGTGTTCGGAGAACTAATATCAGGTGCAAATAACCACTTTTACATCAAAATACCAAGATTATCTTTACAAAAGAAAACATTTTAAATCAGACTTTACACATTTTATCACTTGCTGACTAACCCTCCTGACTTTTTACCTTCCCAAAACCACCTATATGAAACTGCTAACGAGAGTTATCCTACTATCATATCTGTGTATTTTCTTATATTTATTATATTGTGATATGACAAAAATAAATTAATAATTATTACTTATGAATGTACAAATCAAAAACATTTAACTATTGGTGTACGGGAAACATTTATGAAAATATATACGGAATTGTAGGAATGCTTCAGACAGCTAAATCTTCGGTGAACGACTTACACGTCTGTAGCCGAAACGCGGAAGAAAGAGATCAGGAGATATGACGTTTAAGAGTGATCGACCTAGAGTTCGCTTGGCTTCGCAACTCGAAAACTGTGATGTGGGCATGACTTGTGGAAAGAAAGGGACATTTCTTAGGAATTACGTAGTCACAAAGAAGGTGACGAGCTGGTTCGGGTAATCTGAAAAGTTAGTCGAAATCCCGTCTTGAGAGAACGAGCAGTCGGTCCAGATTGACTTCGAGTTGGGTACACAAGCGATCTTAGTTAACAAGTAAGTGATACAATATTCTCTTCGATCGTTAAACGTCATGGCTGTTGATCTCTGGTTGAAATTTAACTGATTTATTAATGGTTTTAAACAAATTATTTGAACATTGATTTATGTTTTTGTCATATCCTTTCTAGCACCATATTTGGTAATAATAGCCGGAAACTTAGAATTAGTCGTCTGAAACATTCCAATGTTAACTGAAAAGGGAATTTCTATATTTTATTTACCACTTCCTAGTCCTATATTAAACTAGCAAGTAAGATGCTATCAGCGACTGAGATTTGCCGCTTGTGTCACATAAGTACGATTCTGAGCTACGAACTGAACTGATCAAATCAGCACCCATTGGTAAGCCCTTTTACCCTTCAATAGTTGGACGGTATTGAAGTGGGATGCTTACGAATGGATGGTGGGATCAGACCCCGGAACTAGTTGGAAAATACTTCCTTCACAGACGATTGTGATTAATTCCTGTGACGGTGTAGTTTTCATCTAGAGATTCTATGTTGGGTGCTGTCATCATGAACTAGAGTTATTAGTGGACATTGTAGTATCTGGCATTAGCCCGTCACACCCAACTAGATGACAATATGTTCTGTTCATAATATAGTTTTTCTGCTTTCATTATTGGGATAAACATATTTACGGAACCTTGAAGAAACTGTGTCGATTCCGGTGGTTCTTATGTTAATTAATGAAGCTGTATTTGTGCAGATTTGTAGCTTTGTAGGGTTACCGGTCAAAAATGGCCATTCATTTTACATGAGACTATTACAAGTAATTTATCTTGTTGCTTGAGTTATACGTGCTGATATCACATTTTCAAATAAAAACTACCAATACGTATTCATATAGAAAGCACGAAACTGCGAGGACGTCGAACACTAGGGTTGCCACCTTTTGATAAATAAATTACGGGACGCTTGGCAAAAAAAAAAAAAAAAAAGGGATAATACCAAAAAATACGGGACAAGTCTGAAATAACCTAAAATGAAAGTAACTAGTAAGGTCCTGTACTACTATACGACTTCTCGCACAATTTAGAAACTCCATAATAATCAAGAACGAACAGGAAACGTCTTGCTTGTGAATGTTCATACTCCAAAATCAGTGGCGGGCGGAAAATTGATATTTCAATTTCCTAACCACAGTTGGCATGAGTAGAGGTCTAATCACACTGAAAAAAAGACAGCAACTTCTAATTCAAAATTTTTCGGTATTTTTGGCGACCACCAAAATTTTGTTGTTGTTGAATCAACACAACAAACTATGTTGATTTCGATGATTCAACACAATGGATGTGTTGTCAGTTCTGGTTCAACACAATGAAGAGTGCCATGCTACCACTATCACAGTGCTGAATCACCGTAATCTTACAACAAACGGTGTTGATTTAACACAAGAGATAGTGGTCGCTTTGGTACACCGAGAAGTGTTGAATTAACATATCCATTTTTTGCAGTGTGTTATCAAACAGAGCAAACGAGGCGCGAGTATTATTATATCCCCATCACCAGATCTCATCTTGGGGCCTGGGGATGTGAACACAATCTGCTTGCCAGTTTGAATTGTAAACAGTTGGAAAAGAGTTCATCAGTGTTTATTTGTTAAAATTATTGATAAGTTGAAAATATGTGTGAAAATTTACTAATTATAATAGAGGACAACCACTGACAATACGGGACGCGCAAATTTTACCTAAAATACGGGTCATCCCATATTATACTGGACAGGTGGCAAACCCATCAAACACTGAAAAACAAAGACAAATATTTGGGGGAAGAGCTCACCAAGTTGTTTTAATATGCCACAGCAAATTACTTGTCGCTGCAACATATGGAGGATCGTATACAGTAAGTTAGGGATGGCTTCAGACTTTTGAAAATTCGTGTCTCATTGTTTCTACAGTATAACATTCTTAATTTCCTGAAAGATTCTATTGCTTGCCTTTACTCCCCAGTGCCATGGTTATATAATTATTTTGTTTATATGGGATATTAAGAACTCAATTTGTAAGCAATAATAGGTCCTATTCCGCGTCATCTCTTCTTGAATATAGAGCGATGTAGGGCAGTCACTGAGTGTCAAATATAGGTAATGTATAACATTTTAATTAATTTTAAAACGAAATTCCGATGGCTTCAAAAGTCATAACACAATTTAAAATATATAAAAGGCACAAAGAAAATCTAAAACTGTAGTTCAAAGTAAGAGTAATGAATACCATTGCATTACCTTTTTCGCTAACTGTGACATCTCATAAGTAAAAATAATACTTGTTATAAATGAACAGAATTTGATCTTTACAATGAAGATGATGCTATATGAAAGGAAAATCATAGTAAAAGGCTGTAACACCTCAGTCTGAGAGTACCTAAGTGCACCAATTGTATGGATCTTCCGTAGGGGATTCCACGGGGTTTTCTTACCAACACTAATTTCCCATCATGGCTAAAACAACATATTTATAAATTTGATAATTAATAAAGGTATTTGACATATTCTAATGAAATATAGTTATTCTCCTTAGAATCACTTAATACTTGGTTCTTGAACTATCAATGGATAAGACATTGAGTGTAGAAGAACAGCAATTATCTGAAAAATCCAGCTTTTGCTGCAGAACGGTAGCTCCTGTACAAAGCCGCAACTCTTATAGAGTGTCAGCTCTATTACGATCGTGTTGGTTGACCAAAGTGAGAAATATGCAGATCGTTACGAAATACACCAACCCGCGTCAACTATCCCGAACTTGATCTAGGTTCAATGAACAGAGAATAACGCAAACACAAAAAATGGAATGCTAAAATGAGTTTGCTACTACCTAGTTCTCAACGAAAGACATACGTGTCAATTATTAAAATATACATATTCGTACACCGCCAGATGCGCATGGAAAATCTGAATATATCTTATAATAAATACTCACAGCGTCATTTAAACTGTTGATTTGGAAAACAATAAAAGTACTGTATTTCTGTAATATTATCATTGGAATTATCGGGGAATTCAAAGCACATTTCAAAGTAAAAGAGAGATCGATAACATCTTAGTATTCGCTGACCATATCACGTACCTCACAAAAAGGAGTGGATACATGTGGCCCTCACAAAATCATTGAAAAGGGCCTTTCAGTCAAATCTTTTAAGCTCTGGATTTTGATAGCTAATAGCCTGAAAAAAGTCTCAATGGGCTAAATTGATGAAAATTGAATTCGAAGCTACAGAGGTGTAAGATTACCTAAAACTGCTTATAATGTTTTTGTAAAGTGTTGCGCACATATTGCACCAATCCTCTGGAACTTGAAATGTGTTCGACACGAACAACATGTAGGGCCTACGTAAATTATCCACCAACTCAAGTTTTCGACAATGCAATTAATTATTGTAATGGAGATAATTATGTTATGATGTAATTGGCCCATAATTAAAATGAACACTTCTTGTGTTACAATAAGAAATTCTGGTTCATTTTATTAGATCTGTTGATAGCCTAGCTTACGAAAAGGGACCTTATAATCGTGCTTACTCTGTCCGTCCGTCCATCTATCACTATCCTAAAAATAAACCTCAAGAAACACAACGTATACAGAGGTGACTAAGGTGTCGTTTGAAAGGTCTGCACTAGATCCGGAACTGTATTGATTGGTGCCGTGGTTCAGTGTTTCCATCCCATATTTTTATATAGCAATTTTTCGAAATGTTTCCATTCTGTTAGACCTACCTACACAATTCAATGCATTTTATTAATAATAATATAGAATTTACAGATTACAGAAATTTTGGCGGAACCGAGCAAATGCTGTTTATGGTTCCTCCTCTTAATAATGGTTAATTTCTTGCCAAAATGGCGAAAAAAATACAGTGATTATATAATCATGTAATAATATGAATATACAAAAACTACAAAATGAAAAACTACAAATATATATGTTAAATCATTCAAATGTGAACATCTCTGAAGATTATATATAAAAGTTACGTGACAATATACTAAATAAAATGTACTATATTTACAATTCAGTTTGGTTTTGTTGTAGAAAGTTGGTCACTTGTTTTGTGAATGCTTTATAATCTGTTGCTGTTCTTATGTTCGAGGGTAAGGAATACCAAACACTAATACTACTCAATGTGAGGCTTCGTAATCCACAGTTTAAGCGTGGTCTGAGTATTGTTAACTGATTGTTTGTTATTGCTCTTGTTCTTATAGTGTGTGTTAAAGCTGCTACTCGGCATGATAATAAAGTAACATTGTTATTGAGTATCCTGTACATTAGGCAACTTAGTCTATATAAATAAAGTTTATCTTGTGTGTTTATTTGAAGCTCTTCAAATAGAGGACGCGTATGCGCCAGAAAGTCTGCACCTTTGATTATTCTAATTGCTCTCTTTTGCAATGCAAATAATTTTCGCTTGTATTGTTTACTTAAGTTTCCATACCATGATTCAATGCTATACGAAGGTATGGGTGTACAAAAGTATAATAATACATCTTAGTTACATTTACGGGAAACATCCGAAAATGTTTGAAGAGTAAATCAATGTGCAGCGACGCTTTTTTGTTTATTTCTATGAAATGTTTTTCCCATGTGAAATTTTCGTCGAACCATGTAGCCTACCTAGATACTTTATATTCGAAACTGTAAGTATGTTTGAGGAATTGATAGAAATCAGATAGTATTAATATTTTCTGTTTTATGAATGTTTCTGAAATGCATGCATATTATTTTGGCGATATTCAACGTTAATTTATTAATTTTGAACTACTGCTCTAATTTTCCTAAGTCGTTACTAATTTTCTTTTGCACTAAATCAAGTGTGGATCCCTTGTTGAATATAATTGTGTCATCTGCGAATAACAGACACTTTGATTCACTTAAAATCTCCGGCAAATTGTTAATTTATAACAAAAATAGTAGCGGTCCTAAGACAGATCCCTGCGGTATTCTACAATTTACTGTTTTTAAGTTTGATGTCGCCTTATTAACATAAGTGTATTGCTTTCGATTTTGCAGATAATTTTTGAAGAGGTCGTAAGCACGTATTCCATAACTGTATAGCTTCTGAAGCAATATCTTATTGCTTACTGTATCAAATGCTTTCTTTAGATCTATGAATACCCCTATTACGTACTTGCTCTCATCAAGGACTTAGAGATGTAATTTGAAAGATCACTGACAGCAAGTTGGGTAGATTTGTTTTTCTGAAATCCATATTGTTCTAGTTTTATAATGTTGTGATCAATGAAACTAGTTATTCATGAACATATAGCTTTTTCAAACACTTTGCTTAATATAGGGAGAATATATATAGGCTGATAATTAGATTTGTTATTTCCACCCTTGAAAACTGGTATTATTTTAGTGAATCTTGGAAGCGCCCGGTCAGAAACATTAAATTAACCGTATGGTTTATAACAGGAGCTAATTCTGTTGCAGTTTCTTTAATAATTTTCGTATTGATATTGTCGTACCCAACACTTGTTTTGC
Organism: Lepisma saccharinum; assembly: GCA_022664845.1. Lineage (NCBI taxonomy): Eukaryota > Metazoa > Arthropoda > Insecta > Zygentoma > Lepismatidae > Lepisma > Lepisma saccharinum. Next base: position 18,785 of record JAGDQP010006562.1, on the reverse strand, counting down.
TTGACAATGCTTTTATGATGTTATAAATTTCCATTTTACTTGCAGGTTTAAGATACAATGTTGCTTGTTTCATTTTCAATCTATGTCCTATATCATCATTCGTTATATTTATTTTAGCTGCTAAGTCTTCCCCAATACCCTTGAAGTATGTGTTGAAATCATTTTCGACATTTTGTGGATCCGTAATGAGTTGGCCACATTCCTTTCCAATGTTAATGTCAGTATTTTCTACCGATTTCTTAAGATTTATTGCCAGTTTCATGATGTTCCATTTTTCCTTAGTGTTAGTTCCCATTCGCAACATGGTATTCATGTAGTAGTTATTTTAGGTTTTTCTATAACTGTCTTTAATATTTCCTGGTATTGTTTATATTTGTCACGAAGGTGTAGTTAAAGTGATTTTTTTTTTTGCTCTTTTTCCAAAGTTTGTATTTTTTCTTTATAGAATTAAGGATAGCGAAAGTCATTCTTGACTGGATTTTAACTACATATCTGCTATTTACTTTTCTAATTACCGTGCATTCCCGTATATAATTTTCTATTGTCGTTTGCAGTACTTTTAAGGCACCTATCGGACAAGTTGAGTTATATACTCCTTTTAATTCCCATTTGGTTTCTTTTAATTTTTGTTTTATCTTTGAATAATCGCGAATAGCTATTCGTTTTACCAGACCGGGTTTGTTTTTTTCATTCCTATCTATGTGAACATGTAAATTGGAAAGTGATCGCTAATGCGAGTAGTTATTGCTCCTGATTGTATATCTATGTTCATTATATTTGTTCAAATATGATCTATAATACTGCGAGTGTTACCTCGTATGCGCGTCGGGACAGTTATACACGTTTTAATGCTGTTTGTATTTAACATTCTAATGTAATCAGCACTTTCACATTCAATATTTAGGTGAATTTTAATATCTCCAGTAAATATGCAGTATTTACCTTCAGTGTTGATTTGAGTTAGTATTGAATTTAGGCAATTTTGGAAATTTTCATGTTTTTTTGTCGGGTGATCTATAAATAACACCTATAACCGTTTTCTTGTCAAAATAAAAACCAGTGAGTTCAACCCATAACAGTGCACATGATTCCACACGATTCATATTGTTTAAATCATCACGTACAAAGTAATTTAACGTTGATCTAATGCACAGGCCTACTCCGACATGCCCTTTGTGTGGATTTATTTTACCATAGCTTCTTATTTTATTTTCATATACGTAATTAGGAAGAGAAATATAGGTTGTATGCCCATTATGAAGTTACTCCATTATGTCCAAAGTGTCATAAGTTTTCTAACATACTTCAGAGTCGATTGCCGGAACTCCCAGAACTCCATGATATATAGTATAGCCGTTGCTAGGGTGGTTGCTAAGGTAAACAATGTATCAAAAGATTCGTGTTCGAGTGTTCAATAGATTGCACCAAGTCCCATGTCTCTATGATATATAGTTTCCCCGTTGTTATGGTGGTTGCTAGGGCAAATAATGTGCCAAAATTTCCAGTTTGAGTGTAGCCTCGATTGCACCAAGTCCCATGTTTCTACGATGTATAGTTTGGCAGTTGCTAGGGTGGTTGCTAGCGTAAACAAAGTGTCACAATTAGTCTAACATACTTCTGAGTAAACTGCCGGAAGTCGCAGGTCTCCACGATATATAGTATAGCCGTTGCTAGGGTAAACAATGTGAAGTTTCGTGTTCGAGTGTAGACTCTAGACTCGATTGCACCAAGTCCCATGTATCTACGATGTATAGTTTGGCCGTTGCTAGGGTAGTTGTTAGGGTAAACAAAGTGTCACAAGTTGTCTAACATACTTGAGAGACGATTGCCGGAAGTCCCAGGTCTCCACGATATATAGTATAGCGGTTGTTAGGGTGGTTGCTAGGGTAAACAATGTGTCACAACATTTGTTTTCGAGTGTACAATCGATTGCACCTAGCCCCATATCTCTACGATGTATAGTTTGGCGGTTGCTAGGGTAAACAAAGTGTCACAAGCTGTCTAACATACTTCAAGGTCGATTCCCAGAACTCCCATGTGTCTACGATATATAGTTTACCCGTTGCTAGGGTGGTTACGAGGGTAAACAAAGTGCCATATTTTGCCCCATCTTGCCCTACTCGCACATATAACGTTTCTACCATGTCAATACCTCTATTGGTTGCGGAGATG
>JAGDQP010006562.1:3389-16603 GCA_022664845.1 Lepisma saccharinum | reverse complement strand
CATGGGGTAAGAAGCCCCACTTTACCTTACTGACTCATATAACGTTTGTACTATGTCAATATCTCTATTGGTTGCGGAGCTATGTGTTTACCCTATACATGGGGCACCCACCTAAACCTGGGGTAAGATGCCTCACCTTACCCTACTGACTCATTTAACGTTTGTACTATGTCAATATCTCTATTGGTTGCGTAGATATGTGTTTACCCTATATATGGGGCACCCAACTAAACATGGGGTAAGATGCCCCACCTTACCCTACTGACTCATTTAACGTTTGTACTATGTCAATATCTCTATTGGTTGCGTAGATATGTGTTTACCCTATATATGGGTTACCCACCGAAACTTGGGGTAAGATGCCCCACCTTACCCTACTGACTCATATAACGTTTGTACTATGTCAATATCTCTATTGATTGCGGAGATATGTGTTAACCCTATATATGGGGTACCCAACTAAACATGGGGTAAGATGCCCCACCTTACCCTACTGACTCATATAACGTTTGTACTATGTCAATATCTCTATTGGTCGCGGAGATATGTGTTTACCCTATATATGGGGCACCCACCTAAACCTGGGTAGGATGCCCTACCTTACCCTACTGACTCATTTAACGTTTGTACTATGTCAATATGTATATTAGTAGCAAAGATATATACTTGGGGTAGCTTACTCCACGTTACCCTATACACTCATTTAGCATTTGTTGCATGGATTCCTTTAGAAGCATTGCATGTACCTTATATGCGCCTAGTGAATGACGTCATAGCCCCCTTGCCCTGTACGCAACATGCATATACTATACTATATAGATGTATTATATAGCTAGTGACGTCATAACCCCCTATCTTCATGTGTCTTATGGACATGTAATGCAATGTGCTATATGCTAACATTGTATTTTACCCTATATAAGCCTACTGAATGACGTCATAGTCCCCCTTGTCCTGTACGCTACATGTATATACTATACTATATACACGTATTATATAGCTAGAGACGTCATAGCCCCCTATCTTCATGTCTCTTATGGACATATAATAAGGCAATGTGCGATATATCGTAACAGAGAAAGCAACCAAGCATTGTGTTTACCCTATATGCGCCTACTGAATTGCGTCACAGCATACTTGGTGGCGTCATAGCCCCCCCCTATCATGTACACATTCATATACAGTATATGTTCAAGACAATAAATTCCCTAGGTAGATGCTCCTTATGGACATATACACATAGGACTGTACTCATATACTATATAATGTTAATTATATGGGTGGAGTTGTGTAGTTCCTACAACTACTTACTAACAGAGCAAGCATCTTTACGTTTAACATGGGAAGGATATAGGACATGTGCACTCGCAAGATTTCAAAAAAGTTGCAAAACGACAAAACCCCGATTTTGACCCTTAATAAATCATGAAATTGGACAATGATCGAAAAAAGAGGTTCCGATTGTGAGATGGGACCTTTCAGGGATTACGTCAATCTAAGTACATGTTGTCCCCGACTCACAGGTTTCGAGAACATTCGACCGGCGGATGCTACTTTGTCGGTTTTCAACTTGGTCAAGGTCTTCGCTCTTGCATCCATTTTGCATTTTCCCCACCAACACCCATGTTGCCATGGCAACCAAACTCCATCTAAAACCTGCCCAAGGGACCAACAATGTCAAGTTTAAATGCGCAGTGCGCTTTGGGCATGCCTTGCTGCGCAATCCCCAAGCAACTGCGTTACTCCCCTACTCTGTTATTGATATATAATAATTACTCTGTTATTGATATATAATTATTGGTATATAATAAATATTAAGTACGTATTTCGTACCAGTGTACAATTGTGGCTTGGATACTGTATTCGAATATTTCTTCGGATATTATTATCAGCTTTGAGGATTTTCCATTTGTATCCAGGAACGAAACTGAGAATTTGTCCTCAGATGAGCAATGGAAAGTTGTGCTGTATTGGACTTGGTAAGAGCTTTCCATTCTTTATTCTTTTCATTTTGAGTAAAATTAGTAGTAGTAGTGATTGCAATACTAAGTATAGTAGAGTTTTTGTATTCATATGTGTACAGGCGAATGCTGGCCATAACCGTTATATACGAAAACATGTGGTGTACCTTGAAAAGGCCAGGTTAGTAAATTGAATCAAATGGTCCGGTTCCTATATCAAGTATTTCATTTCCTGTTCAGGCTTATTTTATCGCACGAAGTGTTGCTTAGTCGCCTTACTAGCGGGAAAGTTGAAAAGTCAGGAACAGGTAACTTTTATCCCGGGATCGTCGAAAATTCAGATTTAATTGACTTCAGTAAAACATACAAGGCAGATTTGACCTTCAGTTGTTTCCTTCAGATTGTCATTGATCAATTGATTTTGATAGGATCAGTTATTATCCTATTATTTTCTTTTCAATTAAGAATAGATTCGTTATTCGAGAGATTCGGATTTCAGAAATTAGTTTTTTTTTTTACTTTTCTTGTTTCGGATTAGGTGACCACAGAATAAAATATTTGAACACAGAAATCATGCCACAAAGGTAAAGGCTTATTTATGTTTAAGGAAGAATTTCATTTAATGGTTACTAAGTATTCTCAGATACTAATCATTATCAATATGTTTTGATTAATTAATTTCTGGATTGTTTGAACTACGTGTGTCTGCACGACTTTAGTGCATTTTATACAGAATTACAGTTCCAAGAAAGTATTGGATGAAACAAAGATTATGAAACAAAGATGAAACAAAGATTTTTCATTATCCCTTTAAAAATCAAACTAGTAATAGGTATAAGCTAAATAGCTATAAGAATAAGGTGAACACGATTGGATCAATTTTTACTTGTGGGTCGGTCTAACCAACCTCTCACCGACAGTTATGTTGCCTGAATTAGTGGAAGTGGGATATATGGGGGTTGAGAATAGTGTTTAATATTTTCTAGATTTTCTTGCTTTTTTTTTCGTTTTTCTATGTTAATCTGGATAATGTTGAACTCTTCTCGTCCTCCAACTCCATTTTTATTGATTCTGGGTGGTGTGCTGTTACAAATAGTAATATCAAATGGAAATAGTCTCATGTAGCAGTAAAGAACAAAAATATCATCCCATGTTCTGGAAGAATTTTGTGTTTGAAGTATTCAAATTGATAAAGACATTACGATATATTCCGTATTGTAGTGGACGGTTGTGGCACTGCTGGATTTGTTTCTTAAAATTTGCTATGTAATTGTATAGAATTAATCTTGATATTTATTAAAGTAAATATTAATATTGTTTAAATGTGTGAGTAAGTTGGACAATCATATATAATAAATAATTAATGCGTAAATTATTTTTACATGAAGTTGAATAATATTCTGTGTTTGTTAAGAAACGCGTACGTTACTTAAATTTGCTTTTAAAAGATCTCTGCTACAAGGAACGGAAAAGGAAAGAATGTGAAAGTTATTTTCGTGCTTGTCCAGTTGAGATGACAGGGAAGCGCGTGTGAGGGTTTTTCCTTTGCTATGTAAAGAGAAAGTGTAATGCCTTTATGGGGCGCAGTCTGTCAAGTAGGTCAGTTTATTTATTTATTTATTTATTTATTTATTTATTTATTTATTCAAAATACATCAATGACAAATTATTGCATATGATATAGTCAAATATAAATATAAATGGTAGTCTTAATCTTATAGTACGACGAAAAATTGACCAATGTCATATTGAATCACAAATATTAGATATGAAATATAAAAACAGATCGCAAAAAAAAAAAAAAAAAAAAAAAATGCTACATACGGTGATACTACACAACATTAAAACCATTCATACGTTATATAAAATTGCGTGAAGTTGACAGAATAAAATAATGAAACAAATGACAAAGAATTGACTACATTACGATACAACACAGTATTAAAACTATTCAAAATTTTGTGGTTAATTTTACACTAGAGTAATCAAAGACCTTTAGGAAATCTAAAATCTCAATCCAAGAGTAGCCCTCACATTGTATTAATATCTTCTTTACCGCTCGTTTAAAGATATCCATTGGAAGATTCCTGATTTCAGTTGGTAATACATTAAGAAACTTTGTTCCCTGTATTAGGTAGGATCTATTAGATTTCATGAGTCTATACTTGGGTGTTATAATTAAGTTCTTGTTTCTTGTATTGTAATTGTGTATCTGAGATCCGGTAGTGTATTCACCCAAGTTCTTCCTCGTGTGTACTATAGTGGTGAATATGTATAAACAAGGAACAGTTAAAATACTTAATTCCTTAAAGCAACCTCGACATGATTCTCTGTTAGCAAGCCCAAGAATTAGTCGAATGGCTTTTTTTTGCCATAAAAAAATCTCCTTCCATCTAGTTGCACCGCCCCAAAAAAGAATCCCATAATTAATGTGAGATTGATAATAGGCATGGAAAGCCTGTCGTAGTAAATGTGAAGAGATACAGTATTTTAGCTTTCTCAATAAATAAAAGTTTTTAACTAACTTTCTTATTAAGAAGTCAATGTGAGTGTTCCAAGACAAAGTATCATCCAAATATACCCCCAGATATTTGACAGATCTGTTACTATTAGAATTTACAATATCAGTATTTAGAGAGAAAACAATATTTTCGGTTTTAGAGGTATTCAAAGTTAGTTCATTATGCTGGAACCATGAGCCGGCCCTGAGCAATTCATTTTCCCTGTCAACAATTAATTGATCTAAACTATTATTGGTTAAAATGATGGTTGTGTCATCTGCGTACAGAACGGGGGTATGTTCTAATGCTTTGGTAATGTCATTGATAAATAAAATGAACAAAAGAGGCCCAAGGACCGAACCCTGAGGAACTCCTCTATTAGTCATTCTGGGATCAGACAATTCCCCATTGACCTTTACTACCTGTTTTCTATTCAATAAATATGATCTCAGCAAGTCCAAGTTCGTATCTGATATACCATACAATTTTACTTTCTGTATAAGTAAAGGATGAGAAATGGAGTCGAAGGCCTTACTTAAGTCCAAAAAAGAGACAGATGTTAATGACCTTACCTCAAAATTATTATAAATAGCACTAACAACCTTTTCTACAGCATCTAAAGTGCCCAGGCCAGATCTAAATCCAAACTGACAATCGTCAAGTAATTTATACTTCCCGATGTACAAATTTAATTGGGCTAAAAGCAGGGATTCAAAAATTTTTGAGAGAATAGGGACCAATGCAATCGGACGATAATTCGATGGATCATTCATGTCACCCTTCTTGTATATAGGGACGATAATCGTGTTTTTCAGAATATCCGGGAATATACCATTAGTTATGGAAATATTGATTAAGTAACATAAAGGCTCAGCTATGATATCGATAATATGTTTCGTCACATAAGTAGACAATCCAAAGCAGTCTTCCGAGAAAGTAGACTTGAACCTTTTAACTTGAAGAATAACGTCAGAGTAGGAAACAGATTGAAAAAGAAATTTGTTATTATTAGGATGAATATTAGGAGTTGAATTTATATCAGAGGTCAAATTATTTGAGAAAGGGGAACAAGACACGAAGTGTTCGTTGAAAGCATTTGCAGAAATATCAGAAGAAAAACTATATTTGTTTTTAGCAGATTCTTCTTTTATGATTGACCAAGCTGTTCTACCCTTTCTCAAGGAGTTATGAATTATTTCGTCATTGTAAAAAATTTTTGCATCAGTTATCCTTTGTCTGAATTTTTTCTTTAGTTTATTATAGATTTGTGAGGCCAATGGATCGTCATTCTTAGTTTGGGAATACCAGTAAAGAAGTTCATCTTTATAGTAGCGGAGAGTCTGATTAAACCACGGAAAGTTGTTCCGACCACTTTTATGAGATATAATTTTGTCCTGCAGAGGACAATAAACATTTAAGCCTTCCTGCAAGACTTGAACAAACAAACACCAAGCAGAGTTAACATTATTAAGTGAGCCTAGTAAAGAGTCATAATCAAATAATGACAAATGATTACGTAAATTCGTAATATTAAGAATTTTCAAGGATCGGATCTTCCTAGTGGTGATTTTATCAATGTTCTTGATGGTTGTAAAGTTAAACTTCCTTTGGGAAGAGTATGATATCCATACACCAGAATGATCAGATAAACCTGGGGTAACCGTACCACAAGAAAAATCAGTAGAATCCGATAAAGCAATAACATTGTCTAAGCAGGCAAACTTCCTAGTGGGTAAACAGTTAAAGTATGCCCAATTATAAGAGGATAGTGCACTTTGTAACTTATGTACTTTCACTGAGTCAGGTCTCAGCACATCAATATTTATATCACCAACTAAAATGCATTTGTACCTAGGGAAAGTCTCCAAAAAATTATACAAATCGTCCAGGCCATCTATAAAATTATCAATACTTGTGTTCGGAGACCGATACAGTGAGATTAAAATCAACTTTAACCTGTTAAACCTAACACCCACAACCTCAAATATGAGGGGTTTACAAATCTGTGAGAGATCTAATGTGTTGAAGGACGTGTCAAAATTCCTTCTTAAGTAAATGGCCACACCACCATAATTACGTACATTTCTACAAAATATATCTATTAATATATAATTAGACGGAACATAAAGATTTATCTCACTTTGATGAAGCCAATGTTCATTCAAACACAAAATTTGAACAGGAAGGATACTTAAGAACATATTCAACTCATCCAGCTTATTTCTGATTGATTGCACATTTAAATGTAATATATTAACGACAGAATTATTGTGACATTGGTTTCTGAGGTGAAAGCTACAATGCGGTAAGGCCAATGAAGGATCAGACATTATATTGTATATGTTTGAAACATTAATCTGCAGAACATTGTCTGCAGGACGACTTACAAGTTTCCCTGATTCTCAGTATTTAACCAAGGAAGAGGTATAGGATTCACCTGATTTACATGAAGCTCTTCACTTAGGTTCTCCATTAACAACATAATGCTCTCACAAATCAGATTTTTGCCCAGAATATTAAAATGGAGGCCATGGAGAGTATGAAACCTCCGCCCTAAATTACCGATATCCAATACTCTTAGATTGTTAAAAATAGATCCCAATTTCATGATCCTATTATTAACCTGCAATATTTCTCTGTTTATGAGAGACCAAATAGGTAAATCATATCGCATAGGAATCGTACAAACAATTACCTTACTATGGTGATGAGTGACCAAAAACTTTTTAAGTAATCGTAAAAATTTTTTTGAATCATTACAGTAGACATCATTTGAACCAGCCAGTAATAGTAGAAACTCATCACTATTTGTATGAATATTTCCGGTAACGAAGTTGCCAAGAATGTCATTAGATTTAGCACCAGGTTTAATTAGACCAAACACCTTGTCAAGACCCTTAGATCGCATTATATGACATAAGCCTCTCCCGTGGCTATCGGCTAATATTTTTAGTTTTGCAGGACTAATTGGTGTATTTGCAATACCTTCGTTAACCTTCTTTGACTTATTTTTCGTACCGCTTTCATGAAACTTACTTAAGTTGGAAGAGTGATCTACCCTAGTACATGTGCTAAAGGCCGTTGTAGCCGGGGATAGACTGGGTTGGGTGGAACTAACCAACCCCATTCTGATAATATCCTCCAGAGTCGAAACTTTTTTCAATAAATCCTCCCTTTGACACTGATAAAATTCAATATCGATTTGTTTAAGTTGCAATAATTCTTTGAATGTTTTCTTGTCGCTATTTATTTTGTCTTGTAAAAGTTTAATATCGCGAACTAGATTAATGTTACATTTTTCTAAGTTGTCGCATTTGTCCTTTAGGGAAATAACAGATGAGTTGTAATCTGTTTCTAGAGTTGTCTGTACACCTGTATTACAATAAATAGAGGTCTGAGTTATGTAAGATGGACATTGGGGATCATTAGAATTTATACTTTCAGTTTGCGTGCCAAGTCAGTCAGTATGTTGCAGTGACTTTTCGTTGGGAACTAGAAAAGGGTTCGTGGATAGAACCATGTAACGAAAGGGTCGAATGTCGAAGGCAGAAGCTCCGGACTGGCTTCAATTGTTCAAAGTTGTTATGAGGTACCTCTAGTTGGAAGAAGTGTTATGACTGTCATTTCGTTGTTTTTTAAAAGTACCAGAATGCGTTTATTTGAGACTGCAACTTAGTTCGAATAATTCTGCTGTGAACGGCCATTGAGTTTTTAAATAGAAGTTTAATTAATTAAAGGTAGCTTACTCACAATTCGCATAGTTAACATACAACTGTCAGAAGCATCAACTACAGTGCGTTGCGACGCATAACTATTGGGGATATGGACATTTTCTTCGCTTACAGATACCAATAGACTTTTGCTGCTGGGTCAAGTTGGATACTTGTGAATGGGTGACAGAAATTAAAGTTGGAGTACATTGCGACAAATTTACTATTGAAGGATGTGGACATTTCTATTACCTTGTTGACCTGAGTTTTGAGTAAGTGAGACCCCAAATGATTCAAAACTTGAGATATAAATTAATCGAAATTTCTTGAATTATTTTATTACAGTAAAACCTCGATTAACCGTCACCCTTTTAACCTTTATTCTTTGTTATCCGTCATCGTAAAAATGCCCATTTTTTTTAATAGAAATATATTACGTAAATACTGGAGAAAGTTTGCTGGGAAGTTGTTTAGAATTATGTGGGTCAGACTGGAACCCGAAATGACAATTGTCTTCCAGATGTTAAGCATTTGTTATGTTTTGTTCTTTGAAGAAGCTGGCATAAGTTAAAGTAAAGCTGTTTGATATTCAGTTCTATTTTCCTTGTAGACAAATGCCGAGATGGTACGCTATTTGATAACCAAATTCGCTCCAACATTGTGATTTTAAGTTGCCCAAAAGGAGTATGTAAAATGTTATAAGATCTGTAATAAGTTATGTAATTTTACTCCCGATTAATCTGTTTACATATTAAATTATTCATTTTATTAGTTCTTTATTAGTATTGACTCAGAGAACTGTCATTGAGAATTTTAACAGTCGTTATTTCCCTTTCTGAAATGAGTTTTTGTTTCTTAAGATCATAGACCGCCAAAGGCAGTGAATGAAAGTAAGGCAATGTGTTTATTATTACTTGAAAGATATACATTATGTTATGTTTTGCTTCCCGGACCATACGATATCAAAGCATTTTGTTTGTTTTTTTTGTTTTTTTTTTTAATTTGAAGGATGTAATTTGGCAAAGTAATAAACATGGAAGAGTAGGCAAAACAATATATAAGCTCAATTCTTAAGCAATCTCACATACTATAGTACTGATTGATTTTAATCACAGAAACAAGACCGGTTACCGGGTCACTTGGTTCAAGATTGGATCTTCGGGTAGCCAAGTTATCTCAGTTTGGTAATTTCGGTCAAGACCGGGTCAATGAGATCACCGGGTTATTCGAGTCAAGTTTCGACCCGGTTCATTATGTGTTTAAGACTAATATCTAAGTTTTAAAGATTTGCAAAACAAATATGAGAGAACTAATGAATATGGAATCTACGTCCAGTCTGGTGATTACTAGTCGAGTGCTCAGATCTAGCAAAAACACTGTAATGTTATGTTTGTGACCTTTACTACAAACATGTGGTGAACAAACACAAACGCGTTTGTCTGAAAACAGCAGCAAACGTAAAAGCATGATACTGGAAGTAGTAACGTCGAGAGTCAAAAATAACTTTGGTAGCCAGAACTAACTCACTTTTGGGTATAGATGTACGAACATCTTTCAAAGTCGTCAACCCTGCTCTTCTTTAAGAATTGAAGTATAAGCTTGATTTCGGTAAGCATGCTAGAAATTTGTTTGAAAGTTTTGTGGGGAATAGAACCATATCGATTAAAGTACAGCACAGTCTCTTAAAATATCAATATCGAGCAGTGTGCCTCAAGTTTTTATCCTGGTATCTAGTATTGTGCACATGTTTTTCGATGTGATAATATTAATCAAGTTAGACAATAATATAATGCAGATGAATGTCTTTTAATACTTACAAACAGACAATTGCAGAACTCAATTAAATTTGGAGTCATTTTCCATTATAAAATATTGATATCATGAGAGTTTACTAAAAACCACTGAGGTCATCGTACTCCATACTCGCAATTGTACAGAATTAGGACTACTAATGCTAAATCTCAATGCTTCTCCGGTAAAATATGATAACACCCTTGAAATATCTCGGAGTTATTATTGATTCAAATCTAAATTTCAATTCTAACGTGAACGAATGGGTACAAAAACTAAGTCTTAATATTAAACTCTTCTTGCCATTCCGAACTATGTTATAGCAAGTTTAAGTATAGTGTTTTATAGAACTTACGTACCCTCACTCTTCGAATATGGGTCAAGACTTTTGTTTGAAATTAATTTTAACTCCCTTCAAAAAATAGAATCTCTACAAAATCTTTCATTACGAATAATTTATTGAAATACTGTAGATTTAGAGTCTAGATTGAGTCTGAATAGCTAACAGGAATGTACGACATTCCTACATTCCCCTCTTTACCGCCAAGCAAAGTTCAGAACAGAAAATGAGTATCGTCCTACAAGGTCAATTTCTCACAATGATCTTGTTATACAGAGATTAAATTAAGCTGGCATGGTTAAAAGGTACTTAATTATCATTCTATAATAATATGAAATTCGGTCTCAACATAATTAAAATAGATACATAACAAAGCCATTTCTCTTGTATTCTTAAATTTTACATAACTTACTTGATTACCAACTCCCAGTATAAAAGACTTTTCCACAGCAGTTAGTTTAAAATAGCACATCTTTGTTTCCTACTAATACTAAAACCTTTTGATATTAAATTAGCACAGGCAATTTATTCAATCCAATTTACTTTAACTGTTTGTTTCCGCTGAACTTTCGTTCTCTCTTTAATGTCTGCTGTTTATTCAATTGTTATCGAGAATTAGTGAAATCCAACCAACATCTACGCCTTTACGGAAACCTGCCCAGCAACCAACTTATGTGGACCACTTTCAGCTTACGAGCAGTTAGTTATTAGTGTGAAATAGGAATAGTATTCACATATATTGGATTAATATATCATTATTGATTTCTGTATCATAGTATCGTTTTTCTTTTTTTTTTCATTTTTATTTGTTATGAAATTTGAGTAGAAAGATTTGCAAATTCTAAAAAAAAAAATGAGAAAATTGTGGAAAACAGTTTTGTAACGATTATAATGCATCTCCGAGAGAAATTAATTTCGCATTATATCCTATCTGAACAAGAAGTACTTTTCACATTTAAAATAAACATTTGGAGAACAAGCAACAAAAATTAGCTTTGATAATCATTCGTAATGAATGTTGTCAAAATCTTAATATTATTTTAGGAATTATCACCATTGTATAAGGATGAAAATTAATTATTTCAAAGTTTCTATGGCAACATCACAAATAACTAAATATGTGGTTAACCGTATCTGCTTAGCAAATGAGTCAGTTTTCCACTGTTTGTATAATTTTTGGCAGAGATATTACATGCTTTCTAACAATGCTTTGCTACTTTCCAGCGCCTCTAGCTTCAAAACTATGTTTAATGCGTAGACAATACATTTTCTCTTTTTAACTTCATTTTTATATGGGTCAGTTTAGTAACTTTGAACTTCGGTCCGTCACGATTCGCCCTTTAGCCCTTAAAATCCACACCCATGTCCCTGCCGGAACTGTAACCCGGTACCTTTGAGTCGTTGGCCTACTGCCGTAGACCTCACGATTACCCGGCCGGCAATAAATGTTCTCTTGTACAATAGAGCATTGATTCATGAAATATTGGTATGCACTTTTAAAGCTCTCTGTTTCAGTTTAAAAAATAATTCAGCGTGTAAACTGAGGGAGTATATACTTGTGTAATTAGTTATTACCCATTGTAACGTGCAATGCTCATTATTACATATTTAGTTTGTTACTTTGTATGAAAAATATTTTGTGTATGGAATTTTTATTCGAAGAAAATTACGCGTATTTTAAAAAGTGAGAATAACAACAAAACTTGAACTCCCTAGCTCGTGGGTTTACTCAGCGACCAGTGAGTTCGCCTAATCACTTCTTGCTCTGATATTTCGTTAGGAAGACTAGCTAATGATCGGTGTGCGCTCGGTATGGCGTACAATATGACGCCATAAATGGCCACGTTACTTTCTAGGTTCAAAACAATAAAGATCTTGCTATCCAAATACATTTTAGCACAAATTGAAAATAATTTAAGTAGGAAGTATGAGTGAAATCATTGAAATGAGTGTTGTTCATGTTTTAAAGTGAAGAGTAGTGTAGTCAATGTGCAAGAAGTACAACAGACTAAACAGGCTAGTTAGTAAAGTTCCTTCACTTGTAAAACCCCAAATTTAAAAATAAGAATAACCGTTTTAGTTACTTGATTACTAGGGTTCCTTTTGTGCTATTTGTCGTCAATTGAAAGAGAATCTTAGTTTCAGAGTGATTCAAGGTGCAGATTAAAGGTGAAACTCTAAATGAGATGGTTTAGTGAGTTGGACAAAAAACAAATTAAGTGATTATTAAAACATGTGAAGGAAAACATTTATAATGTTTACAGTTTAAATCAGGCAGACATTTCGTATGGCTAAATTTGGTGTTAAAAGTTTTGTTATTTTGACAATTTTATCGACGTGTGTAGCAAATTTAAAACATTTGATTTTCAATTGAAATTAAATTCTATGTACAGTAATTCGCACAAAAAAAATTAATAATAGAAGGAAATAATAATTCGGCGCTAAACATCGGAAGGAAGAAGAGGTTCCTGGTTTGCTTGACGTCATGTTTGGAGGGTACTATTTCTGTTTGCCTTATCTTGTCCTTTTCCAGCCGCAGAAGAACAACGTCCAGGACGGCCGGAGACGGTACCAAATAACGAAATCGCTTGTTTCTGCATGTTCTAATTCACAAGGATTCGTTGAACATCGCTGAGATATTATGCATCGGTCGCATTCATTTCGTCGACAATCATTTTGTCGACAGATCATCTTGTCGACACCACTTTGTCGACAGGTCATCTTGTCGACAGGTACGTTTCGTCGACAATTCATTTTGTCGACAAGTACGTTTCGTCGACAGATCACTTTGTCGACAGGTACGTTTCGTCGACAGCTCATTTTGTCGACTGGTACGTTTCGTCGACATATCACTTTGTCGACAGGTACGTTTCGTCGACAGCTCATTTTGTCGACAGGTACGTTTCGTCGA